>PVLC010003176.1:0-101441 GCA_004027655.1 Graphiurus murinus
TCGAGAGGCTGTTCCTGCCGCAGTCCTGACCCAAGCCCTGGGGTGCAGTTCTCTCTGCTCCGGCTCCGTGAGGAGAGGTGAGCTGGAATGGGCCTGCGCGGGCTTAAGCTGGTCGTACCATGCGTTCCGGTCTCTGTCGAAGGTGCCTCGAAATGCCGCCTGGCTAGGATGAGGAGTTCAGGAGTCGCTCACTTCAGCTGTGGCCGGTGGGGTGCAGAGGGTTGTTGTGTATTTCTTTCTTAGTAGACTCCAGCTCAGTAGACTCCAGCTTAGTAGACTCCAGCTTAGTAGGGCCAGCTCAGTGGCGGCTTATGCCTGGGGGCGTGGCGCCGGGCCGCGGAGACGGGCTTCTTTGCTCTCCCTGGTCGGCCTTCCGGGTTCTGCTCAGCTGTATTCCCTTCTGGCTTTGTTTTAAGGGATGAAAATTTAATTGTTTTACTTTGGTAATCTGAATTTCCTAAATTAAGTTGAACCATGAAACTTAAGATCTGGTTAGTAGAAATATTTTTGAAACAGATATATGTTGAGATAATTCTTTTAAAAGAAACACTAAGGCCAGGTGTGGTGGTGCATGCTTGTAATCCCAGCATTTGGGAGGCTGAGACCAGAGAATACGAGTTCATGGCCAGCCTCAGCTACTTAGTGAGGCCCTCTGCAACTTAGTGAGACTCTGTTTCAAAATAAAGAATAAAATTAGAGAGACGCAAATCAAAACTACCTTGAGATTTCATCTAACTCCAATCAGAATGGCAATCACAAAAAACACGAACAACAATAAATATTGGGTGTGGAGAAGTGGGAACCCTAATACATTGTTGGTGGGATTGCAAATTAGTACAACCACTTTGGAAAACAGTATGGAGGATCTTCAGACAAATGGGAATTAACCTACCATATGATCCAGCAATACTACTTCTGGATATCTACCCAAAAAATGGAAACCAAATTATCAGACGCATGTGTATCTATGTTTATAGCTGCACAATTCACAATTGCCAAACTATGGAATCAGCAAAGATGTCCATCAACAGATGAATGGATTACAAAACTATGGGACATGTACACAATGGAATTTTACTCAGCTATAAAGGAGAACAAAATCATGTTTTTTGCAGGGAAATGGATGCAACTGGAAAACATTATGTTAAGTGAGATTAGCCAGTCACAAAGAGTAAAAAAGCATATGTTCTCCCTAACATGCAGATGCTAGGGAGAAGATGGGGCATAAGAGGAACTCCAGATGAAAAAGGAGAATCCCTAGATAAGCAAAGAAGTTGACTTAACTGAAGGGGATGGACGGGTTGGGGAGGGGGGCACATACCCTAATACATATGATGTACTTTCACAAATATATCAAAGTCAATCACTAAACTGAACTTGAGAAGGAGGGAGGGCAAGGGAGTGGGCTGGGAATTGGGGAAGGGGTTAAATGAGAAATGTGTGAATATATGCCTTACTAGCTTGTAGCTAACAAAGATGTATGATTACAATGCACCAATTAATAAAAAAAAAAGAATAAAAAATAGGGCTGGGGGTATAGCTCGAAGGTAGAATGCCCCTAAGTTTAATCCCCAGTACTGAAAAAAAATTAATTAATTAAAAAGTAAAAGAAACAGTAAGGATTTTGGATGTGAGGAATACAAAAAGGAGAGATGAGCCGTGGCTCAGCTTGTGGCTCCGGTGTGCATCCTAGGAGAGGATGCACAATGGCTCTCAGCTCCTGCTGCCATCAGCTGCCAGTGCTGTCCTCTGCCCACAGCCACCTGTAAGTTCAGACAATAGAATTCAGAATCCTCTGCAGAGGCTGTGACTTTGCTATTTGAAAACTTGGTAGAAATAAGAGATGGCTTCCAATAAATCAGTGTTGCTGTCCTTCAAGAAACATGAAAACCCTCAGGCCATTCTGAATGACATTTTTAGCAGGTGTCTAATCAACAATAAGTTCTTCTCTTACAAGCAACCCTTATGAAGCTATCCGTGTTGATATAGTGTACTCTCTCTGAACCCCCACTTCCAAACATGGAACATTAGGTCCTGCATAATACAGCTCATGCATGTGTATACGGACATAGCTTTTTCCTCATGAGATACTTGCAGCCTCCTGGAGAGGTATATATAAACCACATATGAGCTCCATTGTCCTTTTAAGATATCTAGCCAGGGTGTCTGCATATAGTTGGATGGGTAAAAGAGACCAGACTAAAGAGAAAGAGAGCTGAAATTCATCTTCCATTCTGCTCACTAAACCTGATGTCTGCGGGGCTGCACCCACCCAAAGGGTATGCCTTTTTCTAACTTGCTCATAGGAACCTTATGGGCTAGAGGTAGCCCTGTATCTTAGTTTAGGGATCAAATGACTTGCTTCTCTTTCTCTCCTAACCAATTTTTTTAATTAAGTTTGCATTCTATTATGATACACTGAAACAGGTGTCAAGACATTGTGATCACAGAAAAATAGCTTTTGATCTCAGAACATTTAGCAAGCACCAAGTTTGATTTCCATTTCCTTTTTCAGTCTTTTACCAGTTTCATGTTGGCCTTTTCTTTAGGAAACAACCTATGGAGTTTTCTAATAACAAGTTAACATAGATCCTCAGTAAAGCAAAAGGCTATATAAACCATGGGACTGACTTAAGCTATTTAAATATGTGAATATCAATTACAGAAGTAGATGGAAAAATAGATATTACTGCGATTTTATTAAAAGTGATGGTCCTGGATGATTTGACATGTAAAAGTTGGTTTTATACATTACCTCATCTGTTTATATCCTTGAATTTCAGTGATCGCTGAGTAGATAGTTTTACTTTGAGATTTTCAAATTTCTGAGGCCTCTCAAGGGGTGAAGAGTTGAATAGGAATGTTATAAAACCTTGCTTACAGTTTGACATTTGTGCTCCCCTTTGTTTTATAAGTAATCCTCAAAAACCTGGGAAGCCTCCCTCACTCCAGTCAGATAGACAAAAATATATAAGACACACAGGTATACAAACAGACACATTGCATGAGATAGCTGTTAACTTGCTCTAGCTCCCCAAGGTGAACCTGCCCATTACTGTGCTACAGAACAGGAGATGAGGAAGAGTTGAAATCACAGGCTGAATATGATGAACTATGGGGGGAAATGTGTAGATAAATACATACATTGGAACAATAAAGATGTCTATAGCTGTCCCCAGACTAGTAAATTTGATAGGAGGTAGCATGGATTTCAGTACCCTCTTTCATTCCTTGTTATTTACTAACTCTCTTCTAAGATACAGACAGGCAAGATGACATTCCCATGCATCAAACTCTTTGTTGATAAAACATGAAATTTAACTAAAGTCCTTTGTAACCCTAACTTTCCTTGCACTGTAAGAACTTTCACTGTAAGCCAGGCTCTTACACCTCAGTCAATGTTCCAGAAGGGGGCAGCATTTATTCACAGTAAGGAAACCAAGACAATCTAACTTTCTCTAGCTTCAAAAAGCAGTGAAGATCAGAAAGTGGGATAAAAGGGTATCTGCCCACTTTCTTGAATTTGGTGTGCGTACACGGAACGTCTAGAGTAAGACAATGTATGGAAACCCTGGCATTGCTTTGCTATGTAAGCATTTAGTGCAGAACCAGGCAAAAGCTCCCTGAAGAAGGGATTCAGACCCTCTTGTTCACTCAGCATCAAATCCCAAATCCCTGGTGCAGTTTTCAAACTACATCGGATTCCCTGGGTACAGTTTCAGGCATGTAGTAGGTACTCACTATATTAATGATTGACAAGTAATACAGGTATAATGTGTTTCCAGGGATAGCCCTGGCATATGTGTGAAATAGGCAAACCTATTTTTGAAGCTTCTTTCTAGGGCTCATCCCTGCTCTCATGACCCTAACACCTAGACACATCTGCAGCTCTCCTTAGCCTTGTGCTCTTCTTCTTCACAATTATTGATTCATCCATCCAATTAACAAATATATTAAACACTGATATGTATCAGATTCTGCTCTGACTCCTCTGTCCTAGACAAAACATACACTAATTAACCTTATGCCTTAACACATAATATTTCCCAAAAAATAACTGTAAGAGGGAGTAGGGCGAGGGCTGATATTGGTCTAACTTTTAATATGGGCCAGGAGATAAACTTTATAACAAAAGAAGTGAGTCCTTAATACTGGACATATCAGGAAATGAAGGTAATAATTTGGAGTAAGGGGACCTATTTGTTCAGCTGCCCTGGAATCCCACAAACTGTGTGAGCTTCCTCAAGGGCCACCTTGATTGCTTTGATCAGAATCTGAGCCAATGGGAGAGGCAAAGATGCTTTAGAAATTGCTTATTGTACTTGCTTCATCCTGTATAAGACAAATTTAGGCCTGGAGAGAGTGTTGCTTTTACAGGGTACACTGCTGACCGGTTTCAGATAATCCCTGTCCACTGTTCTTCCAAGAGTTCCACTGCACTTTTAGCATCAAGCATCATCCTGACCCATTTACTGTTTATCATAGTTCTTTTTAACAGAATTAATTTTTTAGAGCAGTTTAAGGCTCACAGTAAAGTTGAGCTTGCCCATCAGTTCTTTCATGGATCAAGTCTTTGGTAGTGCATCTACAAACTCATCCTCAATACCCAATGTCATCTAGTGTTTCTCCTATACTATTGTATAAGGGTTTTATAGTTTTGTGTTTTATGTTTATATCTAAGAATAAAATTTAGTTAATTTTTGTAAAGGGCATAAGGCATGGGTCTTAAGTTCATTTTTATTTATTTGTCTTTTACATATGGCTATCTAGTTATTCTAGCACCATTTGTAGAAAAGACTAATTTCCTCTATTTTCTTGCTTTGCTCCTTCATCAAAGATCAATTTACTATATTTGTGTTGGTCTATTTTGAAGTCCTTTATTCTGTTTCATTGATCTATTTGTTTGTTCTTTTGCCAATAACACTATCTTGATTACTGTAGCTTTACAGTAATTCTTGCAGTTCAACAGTGTCAATTGTCCAACTTTATTTTCCTACTTCAATATTATGTTGGTTATTCTTGGCCTTTTGCCTCTCCATATAAATTTTAGAATCAGTTTGTCAATATCCACAAAAGAACTTTCTGGGATTTTGATTAGAATTGCAAATCTATTGAGTCAGGAAGAACAAACATCTTGACAATATTGAGTCTTTCTATCTATGAACAAGAATTTATTTATTTATTTATCTTCAGTACTGGAAATTGAACCCAGGACCACTCAACTCTGAGATACACCCCCAGCCCTTTTTGCTTTTTATTTGGAAACAGGGTCTTCCTACGTTGCGAAGAATCTTGCTAAGCTCCCAAGGCTCACCTTGAATCTGAGGGCCACCTGTCTCAGTCTCCCAATGTTTAGTTTCTTCTTGATTTCTTTCATGAGAATTATAATTTTCCTCATAAAGATCTTATACACATTTTGTTAGATTTATACCTATTTCATTTTGGGGCGTGCTAATGTAAATGCTATTTTGTTTTTTATTTTAAACTCCAATTGTTCACTCCTGGTATATAGGAAAGTGCTTGACTTTTGTATATAAATCTTACATCCTACACACTTTTTATAATTGCTTATTAATTCCAGGAGAAGATTTTTGTTTGCTTGCTTGCTTGCTTGTTACCATTTTTTTCTGATTTCTAGATGAGCAATCATGGTATCTGTTAAAAAAAGATAATTTTGTTTTTTCCATCCAAATCCATATACCTTTTATTCCCTATTCATGCTTTATTGCGTTACCTAGGACTTCTAGTATGAGGATGAAAGAGCTGTGAATGAGTAGGGCCTTATTTCTGATTTTAGCAGGAAATCTTCTAGTTTCTTACCATTGACTGTGTTGTTAGCTGTAGGTTTCTTATGGGTTTAAATTTTATTTATTTATTTATTTATTTATTATTTATTTATTTATTTATTTATTTATTTATTTATTTTGTGGCACTGGGGATGGAACTCAGGGGTACGCTCTACCACTGAGCTATATTCCCAGCCCTTTTCATTTTTTAATTTTGGGACAAGGTCTCTCTGAGTTGCCCAGTCTGACTTCAAAGTTGCAATCCTCCTGCCTCAGACTTCCAAGTCACTGGGACTACAGGCATGCACTTCTATACACAGTTTCATAGGTATTCTTTATCAAGTTTAGGACGTTCTTCTCTATTTCTAATTTTTGGAAGGTTCTTTAACATCAATGGCTATTGGATTTTGTCACAAAAATTTTCTACATTTATTATGCTCATGTGATTTATTCTTCCTTAGCTTGTTGATATAATATACCTGGAACAAATTCCATTTGGTCAAGGTATATAATTCTTTCTATATATTGTTGAAATTGATTTGCTATTTTTTTAGAAAGATTATTAGGCTCTCTAATATATCTTTTTTATCTGTCTCTAAAACTAGAAGGATAAGCCTTATTCCTTCTATTCCTCAAAAAGAAATTCATTGCTACTAATCTCTAGGAGTGGTGGAGTCCCATTAGCTCAAGAGTAAAGTTTGATTGGGACTCTTCCTCTGCCACTCCTCAGCTCCATCCGCCCAAGCCAATCATTCACCATCCCAAACATGGCACTTATTTATATTTTGAACATCCAAAAATAGCATTTAACACAGTGTCTTAAAATTCTGATTACATCAATAATTCACTTTATTTCAGTTGAAATGATTAAATGCATTTTATATGTTTCCTTTTCTCTCTTTTCCTGCTACCCTGAAATGGCATTCTGTTTTCCAGTGCCAAGTTATTTACCTAAAGTAGTACCATTATTAGAAATACCATCACAGCATGGTTCCTTTTCTTTCACCTCCTCTTTCAAGTTGCTAGATGCTCAGGAAGCCCATCCCAAGAGAACTATTTTATTCAAATAAAATGAAAATGGATACCAATAGTTGCCCAGAAGAACAAAACATATCCCAAAAGAACAATGTGAAGGCTGAACATTTGCTGTAAGTGAGGAATAGCTGCCCCTTCTGTTTCAGGAGCTCCTGTGCTTTAGCAACCAGCTCACTGGCGCTATCACTTTCCACCAAGCCCCTCATTAGAAGCCTTCTTTGAGGACTGTCCAGTCACATGGTTCCTTGAGGTGGGTGCTTGGACATAAACACACGTACGTGTGCTCATGCATATGACATTTGTGGCCCAGAACAGTTTGTACATTTCCCAATTCTCAAAGCTTGAGACTGTGGTTCCCTGACTTAGCTTTTTTTACATATCCTTTCATAAAAGAAAGGCCTCTTTGTCACCAAAATATAGGAATTACATAATTTCAGAGCAATGACCTTCCCCTTAATTAAATAAATTTAGCCCTAAGAAAAAGTCCCTACATTATCCTTATTTTTCTCATTTTACCTCATACCAGTGAAGTTTTGTCACAGACGTGTGTTTGGAAACCACTGGCAGATGGACAGCTCAGTTAATGAGCTATACAGAGAGCTGGGAAAGGCTGACTCACCTCACCAAGGTGAGCAATGTGGGCCAACACCAGGAAATACTCAATTCCAGAAAGGACAATTTGGGATCAATCTTAATATTCTAAATATTCAAGACCATTGTGCATTTAATAGGCACCATACAGCAAAGCAGACAGGAGAGCATTGGCTAAGACAGCCAGACTTCTTTCCCCATTTGCAGAGATCACCTCTACAACCCAAACAGAAGGCCCAATGTTCTGTTGCCTGTATAGTTATTTTAATACAGCTTTTCTCCAAGTATATCTAGAGAATTGCATGAGATCTAATGCCCACGAATGTCTGTTTGCTTGTCTGTTTTGAGAATAGGCCCTACCTTAGTGACACTCTTGCCTTAGCACAGGGTGTGACTGCTCAGAATTTTAGGCATTGTCCAGAGCAAGCCCACGCACAATTTCTGCCCTTAAGGCCCTAACTTTCCAAGTTTATATAGATGCACACAGCACATATACGATCAATGACATCGTACATATCTGAGTGTCAGTTTTATAATTTGGGTTTTCATGTCTGTTCAACTCCTTAATAGGAGAGAGAGACAGAAAGGAAAGGAGAGAGGAAGGAAGGAAAAGAGGAAAGAGGGGAGGAAGGGAAGGATGGAGAAATGGAGACAGAGAAAGATGGATAGAGGGGGAAATGGGAATGTGAGGTGGTTCCAAGAATGAAAGGCCATGCTGGTCAGAGATTTATGGGAAGTGAAAGTCCTGATCCTGCCCAGTTTGTCCGGGAACTTTTCCTGTTTGTGGGTGATTTGTTAACTGCTGTCTGGTCAGCCTTTCCAGGGAGTCGATTTTGGACTCTAATCCTCACATTTAGAGACACCAAAGCCAAGCCAAAATGGTTTTCCAGGAATAGGATTTTATAGAATGAGACTACTTCATGCATTGTGTAGTAATTGGTGAATATTCCACTTCATATTTCAGAACATAGTAACTACTGGGAAAAAAGTGGTAATAGTACAATAGCTTGGAAAGCACTAAAATTTTTTAGGCCTTTTCTTCCCAGCATAGATGGTTCAACATTCAAACCTCTATAAACTTCAGTAGGCATGAAGGACTTTCATGGATGTTTTAGAACAAGAACTCAGGTTTTTTTGTTAATAGAAGGCTGTTTTTCAGTTAGAAAATGACAATAGCAATACTAATATTAATGTAATAGTAATAGGAATTGAACTCTTCCTATGCGCCAGCCACTGTCTTAAGCATAACACATGTGATATTGCATTTAGTCTTCATGATATCCCAGAGAGGTAGCTCATGTACTTATGCCTATTCTATAGAAGAGTAAATTGTGTTTCAGAGAGTTCAAGTAACTTATTCAAAGTTGATTATATAGTAAAGATGGAACCAGGGTTTGAACCCAAGCAATCTGATTATAAAGTCGTAAGCCTTACAATCACTATATATTTCCTTCTAGTCTCAAAGCTACTTTTTTTCACTAAAATGTGAAATGAATGAAGCATCTTTTCCTGGGATTTAAAATCAGATAAATATAGATTTGATTCCTGATTTTGTGATCTCATCAGCCGCTGAAATTTTCTGAGCCTTAGTTTTTTTTATCCATGAAATAAGAATGGTCCTATCACTCTATAAAGTAACTGTGAAAATGAGAGATGATTCATGACAGCAATTCAGTAAATTAAAAGTATTCCCACAGCACAGCAGGACACAGACTATCTTGATCAAAGACAGAAAACAAGCACACAAACCAGAGACAGAGCCCAGGCACTCAGGACAAGATCTGCAGGGTAAAGGGTAATCCATAGTAGATGATCTTCAGAAAGATTGAAGGAAGTAATATCCCTTTAAGCCTCAGTTAATAAAATAAACTTTGAGTAAACCTGGAAAATAAGAACAGACCATACAGTAGACTCTGTCCAAATAAAACACAACCTGTTACAAAAGATTACTCTGAGCCATTCTCAGTCAAATTGAATCACAGAGTAAGGAGGGATTGAATTTTACACCAGAATCCATCTACCTGTCATATATATTTCAATAACCACAAAAGTACTTTAAGTTAAACTCCATGTTAAAATGGACATGGTTCTCATCTTATGTTGCCAGGAGTTATCTAGATGATGATATTGACACAGAGGTCTTAAAGAATCCTCCTAGTAAAACCTTGGACCAAGTTGACATCTACTGACTATTGCAATCATGAATCCAGTGTGCAGTATAGGTAAACAAGGATAGTTCACCTTCCAGAAAATCATCTTAGCCTACTCTCCTGCCTTCTTGTGCTCTGCATTTTCTAAGAAATGTAATTTACCAAACCAGTCAAGTTTCACAACCTTTCCATTGTGAAAACATGAAATCAAAGATAAAAAAGAAGGAAAAATCTAAAAAAAGGAGATAGAAATGATTATGCAGATAGCAAAAGCAAAAATCTTAATAGCCTGAACAATTCACAATAGCCAAATTATGAAACTAGCCTAGGTGCCCACCAACCGATGAATAGATTATGGGATATACACACAGTGAAATTCTACTCAGCCTTAAAGAACAAAATTATGTCATTTTCAGGAAAATAAATGGAACTAGAGAATATTATGCTGAGTTAGATTATACAGTCACAAAATATGAAGTCTCATATGTTTTCTCTAATATGTGGAAGCTAGGGAGAAATTAGGATACAGGAAGGACTCTTGATAAACAAGAAGAAACCCCAGTGGAGTGGTGGAGGGGGTCCATTGGAGGAGGTGGAAAGGGAAGAGACTTGATAAAGGAAACACTTCAATTGGCAGTATGCAAGTATTCAAAATGATCAATGCCAGTCTTAATAGTGTATACAGGGAAGGGGAGGGTGTGAAGCGAAATCTGGAGGAAAGTTCACCAAGTGTCATGTGCATGTATGTCTCGATTATCCTGAACTTCATTATGATGTAAGATTACAATGCACCATTAAAAATCATATTAAGATAAAATAAAATGGTCTGAGAGAGGATCTGATATACTGGCAGCAGCAGTCTCCAGGAGCACAATGCCACCATACATGGGATTCTTCCATTCTATACTGCATAGTAATGAAAAGATAAAATGAATGATCAACCCTTACTAGTTTGTTTGGTGTTTATAAATTGTGCAAACAAAAGCTGGAATTTAAGAAATTCAGTCAGACTTGCAGTTGTGAAATATATACTTAATTGCTGTCTACTGAAACAAAACAAGCAATTTTGATGTCTTTGGGGAGGGGGACTACTGAACACTCAACCTTTTGGGGAAAGTCTTTGAAACACTATGTTTTCATCTGTTAAATGTTAGTACACCTTTCAGACACTGGCTTTAAAAAGTTATTAGACACAAAAATTTTGATCGTGATTATATTCCTCATTTTATCTTGTGCCACAGTGATTTGTTGTCATTATATGAACACCTAATAGTCACTCAGTGCATACTTGTTATACAATAGGAATAATTTGCTAATGAGTTTTAAGTGGTATCTCATAATAATACAGATCAATTCAGATCAAACAAATATGATTAGTTCACTACCTATGTCTTTAAGCAAGTTTTTTTTAAATTTCTCTAAGCCTCATATTTTTTTATTTGCAAAGTAGCCATATGAAACTTCTCCATCAGGTGGTCATTAAAATTGATGAAATAATCCATATAAAGCTCTTAGCTCAAAACCATGTATATAGTAAGTGCTAAAAAATGTTACCTATTATCATGTTATGCCTCATCTTAGGGAAATATTGTACGTATCTCTCTACTCTGCCTCTTTTACTATGTAAGCTATCTATTAAGCCTTTTGTGATAATATCAAGAATTTTGCCATTGCAAAATGACATACTTTTTGATAGATATTTGTGAGATTCACCAACAAATAAGTGAATAAAAAATGTCTCAGAATTTGACTTGTCATGGTTTCAGTGTATATTGGTAGCAGGTGATGAAAGTTGATTTATCAGCAGAGGGCAGAGCATAGGAATCAGGAGGGAGAGAGTAATTTATTCCTAAGAGAGAAAAAAAGAAAATCTCCATTTTCTGACTCTTGAGTTTCATATAATCTATGATACCACTAACAAAAAGTACAAATTTAGGAGCTGGGCCATCCAAAATAATAGTTACATGAGGGACAAAAAAATCTTGTCTTCCACCCTCCATTGCCACATTTGGAAAGGGAGGAAGATGGAAAGAGAAGCAGAAAACTTCCTTCTACACAAACCAAAGTGGGGCTGTGGGGCAGTGTGGTGTAGTGGATAGAGCACGGACTCTGTACTGGAATAGACCTAAATTTGGTTTTCTGGTTCAGCTATTTGTGACCCAGGCTACTTAACAATTTGTGCTTCTCTGCTTCATCTTTGTAATGGTAATAAAAATTGTAACTATGTCATAGAGTTGCAATGAAGGCATAATGAAATAACAATCTTGGTAAAACACCCGATCCATTTTCTGGTCTATATAAGGTACTTGTAAAATACATTTTTTGCACTTTGTAGGCCAGGGAAGTATGGAAATGCTTGCCAAAATATTGTTCCATGCGCTTGCTTACTCATTTCTTCTGTAAGCAACCTTGGTGTTTGAGAAAGGTTTGTATTGCACCAATCTAGCCGAGCCGAGCTGGAATTGCATTTCTCAGACGCTCCTTTCCTTCTTCCAACCAGCTGGAGCCTCAGGTTATCTTGGTGCTAAGAAGGTAGGCACAGCACAAGCACTGGTGCTGTCGGAGCCCATGCCAGTTGGTGCTGACCCTCTGTCTTCTTATGTATAGAATATCAGCAGCCCAGACCCTGACTCATCCAACTGCTGCTGCATCTCCTGCTCAGGGTTCTCTGACTCCTGGCCCAGGTATAAGGTTAGCTCTGTGAAAAGCATACAAACTCCTCCTATGAAAAACTACCATCCAGGATGGAAAGATGGAGGTGAAGAGAAAACCCATATGGGTTCCAGTTCATTTTTGAGGGCTCCAGTTTCTCCTTGCTACCCCCACTTCACAATCCTCTGCTCTTACCGCCCACTGGTCTGCAGGCATTGGGCCACAGCACTAAACTTAGAAACTAAGCTATACCTATTGTTTATCCCCCTTCCATAATTGTGTAAAGCCAAATCCTTATAATAAATTCATATATGTGGTATGTCTACATATTTATGTTTATTTGTGCATATATGACTAAGTATTGTTGGACATTTCATATAAATGAAATCATGCTATATTTGATCATTATGTCTCTTCCCTTAGCATGCATTCAAGCTTCATCCATGTAGTAGTACTCACTCCTTTTGATGGTTAGATAATATTCAATTTTATGGATATCTCACAATTTTTTGTAGTACTACAGATTGCACTCAGAAGGGTTCTGCCACTGAGCTACACCCAAGACCTGCTTATTTATTTATAGATATATTTATTTATAGATAAGGTTTTGCTAAGTTGATGAGGCTGGCCTCAAACTTGTGACCCTACTGTCTCATCCCCTCAAGTACTGGGACTACAGGAGTGTACTCACCTGTGCGCCCTGCCACATTTTGTTTTATTCATTCATTCATGGACATTTGAGCTGCTTCCACTTTTTGGAACTAGATAGAGGTGACAGTTGTACAACATTGTAAATGTATCAAATGCCACTCATTGCACAATTTAAGATAGCTAATTTTGTATTGCATGAATTTTACTTCAATAAAAAATTTAAAGATTAAGAAGTTATCAAGTATACTTTTTCTTTAATATGCAAATAAGCCTATGTACCTACATTATTCAGAGGTAAATTTAAGAGAACTCACTGAGGTCGATAGATACCAACCTGGTGAAAGGAACAGCTGTGTGGTCACTGAACTAGACATTTCTAGTGATAATATCAGAGCCTTTCCATATTTGACTAGAATCTGCTTAGTATATTTTTCTTTGTTCTGCTATTTTGCTACAAGCCTGCCATTGATTGACTTCTTGACATGCACATAAAATCAATTAGCATCCATCCTCTGAGAATAATTCTTGTAATAGGTTGCTGCTTTCACCACGTAGCCAAGAAACATTTTTTCACCATTTAGCCAACCGAGACACATTTCTTTCCACACCACTCCATACTTATTTAGGAAGGCATTTGGTAACACTTATCAGCCTGCACATGCCAACAATTAGATGTCAATAGAATTTCTATTCTCCATCTTTTATATACAAGAAACATGTTAGCCAATATTTTCAGTCCTCTCACAATTTTTTGGACTCATCAGTTTTTTCACATGGGGTGACTTTAGACACATCAGATACAGGCCTACCACATCTTGCCTCCCATCTTTCCCTGAGAAGAGAAGAGTACAAAAGTAGAATCAAGATTGAGCACACTCCCAGCCAACTCTTCTTTCCAATATTTGTTTTTCTTACAAGGGTAACTTCTCTTTCAACCAGTAACTCAGCTTTCTTTCTTTGTTGTTTTAACTTCCTTCTTACTAATGAAATCTGAAGTGAATGCCCTCATCTTACAGAACTATCTGACTCTATCTCTCCTCCTGATCCTTTTATATATCTCCGGCCACCCTGGCTTACATTTAGCTTCTAGAATATATGTAAACCATCTCCATCTCAGTAACTTCACAATTTCTGTTCCTTCCATTTGGAATAATATTTCTCAACAATATCATGTAGATGCCTCTATTTCATCATTTGGGTCTCAAAGCATTTGGTGATTCCTCATAGCAAGCATTCCTAGCTAGAGCAGTCTTCTCAGTCACACTCTACCACATTACTCTTTTTTTCATTATCTGTATCCTCTCACTAGATTGTATGACCCTAGACAGAAGGAACTCCACCTGCATTTTTTGTAATCTTTCAATAATATTTAATGAAAAGGTCTCATACTGTCATGTATAGGATATATCAACATTTACTACTCATCTATCATCTTTCATAAAAAATCATTATTGTCTGATTGGAAAATCTTTGAACTCATTCTCTAGTGAGTGTCTGTAATATACAAAATATACATAAGGTGTATTTTTTCCACTCAAATAAGGAAATCTGTTGTAAAGCTACAATAGTTATCACCTAGTTACATGCTCTCAATATTCCCATGAAAAATTAATTCAATTGCTTCTAATACCTGTTGCAAGGCACTTCAAAGCATTTGCACTAAATATCCATGTAAGCATCAATACAGTACATCATTTAAATAACACAGATGATCTTTACATAGCTTGACCTAGACTTAAGGAAAAGTAAAACTCATCATTACCACAGCTAAGAAGGATGTTAAAATTCATAACAAGAATTTTTTCTCTTATTATAAATAGAACACACTATATAACCTCCTGGGGTAACAGAAACCTCACAGATATTTCACATTTCAAAAACAGCTTGCTTCCTGGGTGCATATAAGATAAGAATATTCAGGAGTGATTAGGATTGAATGTGAGTGGCATTTCTGAATACCCAGCTTTAATATCCACCTGAATTCATGGTCTGGACTATTTGTAGCACCATGGAAAATGCATTAGAAAATTACAAAGGTACATAATTCAAACCAACCTTTCTATGAGATTCACTTAGAACACAGTAACAAACAGAAAAGATGCACAGAAAGAATTTTAAAAATTATTGGCTTATTAGATTTACCTAGAAAGAAAAAGTCTGTCTAGTTCATGATCATTTTCCCACTGTTTTGAACAAGGCTGGAGCAATTAGGAGATGCACCATTAATATTCTGGCTAACTGACTAACAGGTACTAATCATGCAAACAAATGTAAAATTGTAAACGTGGTTCATGGTGTTATCTTTCCTTGTAATAGAGGACAGTAGAAAAAATTAGATATTTATTTGGTTTATCTACTTGCTTATTTTTGTTGGTTTGTTTCACTTTTTGCTGGAGGTAGAGCAAATAGGTTTAGTTGCAAAGCTTTATTTGGAAATATTATTGATATCCCAAGAAATGATATCAAATAGATCATTTTGGAGATTAGAGAAAGATAAAGTTATAATTATCTGCTTCTCAGTGGTTATTAGAGGTGAGTCTGGATATCATGTGAAAATAGCAAGAAGAATCTGGAGAGAGGCACTGAGGTAAGAGGGTTCTCGCTGGAAAGAGACATGCTGTAGTCACTGCAAACTCAAGATATCCTTTTTAGATTTCAACTCTTTAGGAATACTGAACATAAATGACCGTAGACTTTTCACTGCTTCCCAGTGCTGAACACTGTGGGCATATAGTTGGACACTCCACAATCTGTAGTCTTTTTGATGGTTTTCATTCATGACCCTCTAGCTTAGGTGCTCCTAATCTGACTATAGATGACATTTGTCATATGAGGTATTTACCCCAGGGACTTCCTTTCCCTTGGGAGGAGAAACCAAAGAGATGGAATCTTCTCTCTTTGGAGACTGCCAGCCAGAGCAAGAGAGAATGCCTTGGACAACACGAGATTATGTGACTCTTTAGCATGGAATACAGAGACAAAAGAGAGCATTTGGGTTTCTTCACAGCAGCAGCTGTGGAGTCCCACACACAGCAGTAGCTCTAGATCTGCATGCTTGAGCTAAAAGACCTTGGCTTCCTCCCACTTGACATGGGAGTGCCTTGGTTCATGCCCAGCCTCTGTGCCTGATCCTCTATCCTCCCATTGATTCTGTGAGTTCCTGGTTCCTGGTATCCTTGCAAAGGAAGCCCTTACCATGATGGAGCCTAATAAGAACTCAGTAACCACACTTCATGGCTGAGCTGGTACTTCCTGGCAGAACTATTTGTTACTCCTGGCAAATTTCAAGGGTGGAGTGGGGAGGGAGACTGTCTTACTAGAGTTTCTGTTGCCAGTGACTATCAATGTGAAAATATTTTCTCCAGGAGGTGGGAGTGGGGAGGCACAGCATTGCAATTTAGATTGCTACTCCATTTAATAATGGAGAAATGGTATTATTTTACTGCTAATTAACTTTTTTAAAAAACAAGCTCTATGTAAAATGGAAGCTAGACTCTGTTTATTGGAACATATCAACACATTAGATAAACTCAGTCTTGTTGATTTATCCAAGACAGCTAAAGTGATGAATTTCAATTGAGCCTCTTAACAATCTGGCTCTGACTTGTAAAAATGTCTATTTGGAGACAAGACTGAGTAAGACTATATATGTACATGTGTCTTTCCTGCCCCTGATGAGAGATGCAGATATAGGAGAAAGTTGTTTATCCTTTGAACACAGGGCTTGGTACTCAGTTCCTTTGAAATGTTAAAATTTGGTGCCCTAGGTTTGTTATCTGCATGTGAGAAAAGCAATACTGTGGCTTCAGGAGAAATGGAGGGGGGAGAAATGGGAAGAAAAACACCAAGAGGAATGATAAACTGGGCTTTAATGACAAAGTCACTTTGCCAACTGTAACTCGGTGCTGGGTAAGCTGATCTGACTTCATTAGGTGATAGCCAGCCTCCCAAAGCCATCATCAGCCTGGAAGAAAGCCATGTGTGTTGGTCTCACAAATGGACATTGATTTTTCAATAAACTGGAACCCAAAGCCAACCTCATTCCAATGATATCTTTTCTCAGGAGAGAGTATTTCTCGCTCATGCCTGGCACCATGTCTGAGCTCTTATATTACAAGAATTACATGGGTGAAGCAGAGTAGAAAACATTAGCTCACTTAAGTCATGTGATAAATGAGCCAATTAAGTCAATTAGATGCACAGTTACTGAGTTTTATCTGTTTTGCTTTGTAAAATATAATTTTAAATAGGATCATCTGTCTTACCATACTTGACAGCATTAGAATTCTGTGGGGCAGAAAAATTGTGGTTCATTACTCTATGAAAACTGCTCACTTTTCTAACCGGATAAAGTAACCATGGTCTTTAAGTTGGAGGTTGTGATTCCTTAACCCTTTCTCTGTAACAAGGTAGAGCACATTTTGTGTTCACTGTTTGCCTATATTTCCTCAGATCCATAGCTTTTCTTCTGGTCATGATTGAAAGATTATTAGATGGAAGTTTATTTATTTATTTATTTTCTAGTGCATGGTTGATCAGATGCATCTTTCCGGAGGAAACAGATTTACATGGTTTGAGAAGAATCATTTGAATGATTTTGTAATGAAAGGATGGGCAGGCACCCTAAAGGGAGAGTGCCAGGGCCTTGAGTGTCCTAATGCTGTCACCACCAGTCCCATTCCCTTGGCATGCAGAACTCACTGCTGGGGAAGAGTGTATGTGTCTGAAGAGGATCTATGGAGCCTTCTGGGAAAGGAAACCATACTATCACCCGTTTGCTTTTGAATATTTGATGCCTTTAGAGCCTCTGATGGGTTGCACTTGTCCTACTAAGGTAGACCACAGGTCAAGATAACATGAACCATTAGGAGGAATTAACCTGAATGAAAGTAATATTGGATAAGCAGCCAAGGCTTGATGAGAGGGATATCAAGAAATTGTCCATAAGCCAAAGTACGTTCTTCTGCTCCCCACAAATGTTGTTCCCATGGCGAGGGGAAGGGGTACTGGGGATTGAACCCAGGGTTGTTCTACCACTGAGTTTACCCCAAGCCCTTTTTAATTTTTGTGAAACACAGTCTCACTAAGTTATCTCACATCAGCCTCAATCTTCCTGTCTCAGTCTCCTAAATACTGGGACTAGAGATGTGCATCACTGCACCAAGCTTTCCTTTGTTTTAAAGTAGTGAATCAACTAAAAACTTATCTAGAACCTCAGCAATTTAGAGAGACTCTGTTTCAAAATTAAAAAATAAAAAATAAAAAGAGCTGGGGGTATAGAGGTAGAATGCCCCTGGGTTCAATCCCCAGTACCCAATAAATAAATAAACAACATACAAAATGAATATTTAAAAGTCAGAAGAATTTACATATAAATATGAATTTACATATAAATATGGATGGCCAGCGCAGCACAGGCTCTGCAATTTACTAATTTACTCCAAAACTATTGTATAGTGATTTTAAGCATATTTCCAGACGTATGCTAGCCGTTTGTACGTACATTCACATATGTACTCCTACTCTCCCTGTTTCTCTCAGTTTGTTACTTGCCTTTAAACTTTGCTGATGATCTTTCCTAAGTTTTTGTTTAGATAGATTAACCCATTCTTAGATGCATCTTAGGTTCTATAAGTCTCATAAATCTCCCCCATTCCATGATTGTCAAAATAACCTCCTGTACGTTCCTTTAATATGTCTAAAGGGGTTGTTTTGTGTTTTTGTATTTGATTATTTAATTATTTGAAAGTTATTTTTATGTCTCTTGTGAGGTAGAGGTATAATTTTTTTAAAACGAATGGATGACTGATCACCTTAACACTATTTCCTATTATTTTGAAATTAAAATTTAATATGAAATTGAAACTGAAATATTTGAAATTAAATTTGGACTTCAAATTCAGATATATTTTAAATATTTGAATTTGAACTGAAATACAATTTGTGTGTGTGTGAGTGTGTGTGTGTGTGTGTGTGTGTGTGTGTGTGTGCACTTGCATGTGTGTGTATGGTGCTGGGGATTGAGTCCAGGGGCTTTTACCTCCAAGGTATACCCCCAGACTGTCCAGACCGATTTTATTTCTTTTTTCTGTTTTCTTTTTTGTGCTGAGGATGGAACCCAGGGACATTTTACCTCTGATCTACACCCCAGCCCTATTTTATTCTTTATTTTGAAACACGGTCTCACTAAGTTGCGGAGGGCCCCACAAGTTGCTGAGGCTGGCAGCAAACTTGAGATCCTCCTGTCTCAGCCTCACATGTACTGACATTACAAGTATGCATCACCACGCCCAGCAGATTTTCATTCTTATTTGGAAACAGGGTCTCACTAGGTTGCTGAGAGCTTCACAAAATTGCTGAGTCTGTTCTCGAACCTGCGATCCTCCTGTCTCAGCCTCCCAAGTACTAGGATTACAAGCCTGTGACACCACACCTGTCTACTGAAATACAATTTTAACCTTGTATTTTAAGTTCTAGGTGTCTTTTGGCTTTTTGAGTTGTTTTGAAATTTCATAAGCAACTTCCTTAGTGAAGAATTGGGAAACTGATTATTCACCATCTGGATAACCCAATAATTGACAATATATATTTAGAGTCTGATAAGAATGAAAATTTGTAGGATTGGGCTTATATTAGCTGGATAGTACCTAGTACTCTTCCAAAATATAGAACTTCTAATATATTGCGTAAGAGGATATAGTTAAGTCTGTCACCAAGAAAATTTTCTGTTTTCTTCCTACAAATGTAGATCTTAGATTCTAATAGTGGGGAGAGGGAGACCTTCAAAGCAATTATTCAATCAGTTAAAAAATAAAAACACTAGTTTCTCAAACTCGTTTCCTTAAAGAATTCACCTCAATAGTACCTATATCCAAAATAAAACAAAATTTTCCCTCCAAAATAAAACAATTTTCTCTAAGGATAAATATCAAACAAAGGAATGGCTATCCCTATCCAATATATACTCCCATTATTCATATGCTCATTTTTTAAAAGGATATTATTACATGTTTTCTCTTTCAGATAAAATTTTTAAACGCCTCAGGACTTTCACAGATATATCAAAGTCAATCACTAAACTGAACTTGAGAAGGAGGGAGGGTGAGGGAATGGGGTGGGAATTAGGGAAAGGGTTAAATGAGAAATGTGTGCATGTATACCTTTATCAGCTTGTACCTAACAAAGATGTATGATTACAATGCACCAATTTTAAAAGAAAGCCTCAGGATTTTCATTTAAACAATCTTGTTGGGGTTTTCATTAGGATTACATTTACTTTATAGATTTGAGTTTAATTAACATCTTTATACTATTGCATTTTCTTATCTTGAAGCATGCTCATTCAAGTTTTATTTTACATACAGCAGCAAAATCATATAATTTCCCCTGTAGAAGTCTTGTGAATTCTGCTAAGTTTATTCATGGATTTTTAAAACAATTTTATTGCTATTTAGCTGGAATTATGTTTTTCTTTCTTTCTTTTTTTATTGGTGCATTGTAATTGTACATCTTTATGAAATACAAGCTGGTAAAGGCATACATGCACATAGCACTCATTTAACCCTTCTCCAATTCTCATTCCATTATCACCCTCCTCTCTCCTTCTCAGGTCTGGCTTAGTGATTAACTTTGACATGTTTGTGAATATACATCATGTACATTAGGGTGTTTCCCTCTCACCCTCCCATCCCTTCAGTTAAGTTAAATCACCTTCTTTGCTCACCTAAGGTTTCTCCTTCTCTGTCTAGAGTCCCTCCTATGACCCACTTTCTCCCTAGCTTCCGCAAATTAGGGAGAGCATCTGATCTTTTACTTTTTGTGACTAACTAATCTCAACATAAAGTTTTCCAGTTCCCTCCATTTTCCTGCAAATGACATGATTTTGTTCTTATTTATGGCTAAGTAAAATTCCATTGTGTACATATTCCATATTTTTCTAATCAGTTTTTTACTCATGTACAAAAAATATTGATTTTTTTGTGTTGATATGGCATTAGCCATGGTTACTTCTTCTCTCAAACAACTGCATTGTGTGCAAACAGTAAACTTTGAGCCACTTATTTAATATTATTTAAATTTTCTAACTCATTTTCTTTGTATGCCTCATTGTATTGGTTAGGATCCATTCTAGTTGCCATGATATATTTAGATATTTTATGAATAAGTTTAAAGAATATTTAAATTTAAAAAAAAGAATTAAGTATCCTTATTTGGGTCAAGACTTTAGGTAAAATGCTTCTAATGTTTCCCCACTAAGTATAATTCATGTTAAGTTTTTATGAGATTTTTATTAAATTAAATAACTTATTTATTCCTAGTTTGACCTTATTAATGGTATTGATTCACGCAGAATATCTTTTTGTAATAAGAAAATTGTATAATGTTTTCTTTTTTTTGTTTTGTTTTTATTTGTTTATTTGTTTTTGTTTTTGTTTTTTTGGGGGTTTTTTGGTACTGGGGATTGAACCACCTGGGGGCTTTATACCTCGGAGCTACACCCCCAGCCCCATTTTTTTATTCTTTATTTTGAAACATGGTCTCAGTAAGTTGCGGAGGGCCTCACTAAGTAGCTGCAGCTGGCCATGAGCCCGGATCCTCCTGACTCAGCCTCCCAAGTACTGGGATTACAAGCATGTGCCACCATGCCCCACTTGTATAATGCTTTCTAAATGTCTTAATTTAGGAAATTACATTAATAGATATCCAAATGCTATGCCATATACTTCTAAAATAAATTCCATTTTGTCATTAACATTATTCTCTGAAAAAAAATTACTGGTTTTAATTTAAATATTTAAGGAAACATATTTGCACTTGTGTTTATAAATGAGATTCATCTATTGTCTCCTCCCTTTTTTTCTCTTTGTAATATGATTATAGAACTTAATTTAGTGAGTTTTGAAGTTCTTCAACATTTTTAGTGCTTTGGAAAAAATATATTGAACAGAGCAATTACCTGTTCTTTAAAGGTTGAATAAAACTGGATCATAAATTCTTTTTGAGTTAGTGTCTTTCATCAGAATAGATTTTAATAGAATTGTTGGTATATTCAATTTTTACCTTTTTCTGAATAATTTAAAGTAATTTATGCCTTCTTAGTAAATTATTCATTCTCTTTATTCCTACTATTATTATTATTGGCATTTGTAGTACTCTGTGAAGATTTCTTGAATTCCATTATCTATAGTTAAATCTTTTTCCTTGCTTCACATTGTTTTAATCTTCTCTCAGTTTTCTTTAATATACACATACTTTTATATTAATACATTTTAACATATAATGAAAACATATAAATATGTTATGTATAAATATGAATATGTATTAATATTTGAGTATGCTTATATATATACTTACACATTAACATACCCAGCTATACCACTCCTGAGTATATTTCCAAAGAAATTGAAGTCAGAATATTATGGTGATACGTGCATATCCATATTTATAGCAGAACAATTCACAATAGCCAAATTATAGAGCCATCCCAGGTACCCATGAACAGATGCATGGATTACAAAACTGTGGTATATACATGTAATGGAATTTTACTGAGCCATAAAGAAGAAAAAAACTATGAAATTTACAGGACAATGAATCAAACTAGAGAATATTATGCTAAGTGAGATTAGCCAGCCTCAGAAACTGAAGGGTTGTGTGTTTTCTTTCACATGTGGAAGCTAGGGAGAAATTGAGAAACAGAAGAGACTTCAGCCAAATGCAGAAAGATACCAGTAGAATAGTGGAAGGGAATTTAGGGAGGGAGGTGGAAACTTGATGGAGGAAATAGGTCAGGTAATGGTATGTTCATACATGAAGTTATCAATACCAACTTCAGTATTAAGGGAGTAGTATTCAGAGAGGAGAAAGGAACAGGATCGGACCTGGAGGAAAACACACCAAGTGCTGTGTGCATATATGTTACTATCACTGTGGACCTCATTATACTATTTAATTATAATGCACAAATAAAATATATTAAAAACTATTCTATAACATGGATATACATTCTATTCATCTATTCATGTTGATAATTGGTGATGACTTTGATATAAGGAATGAATGAGAAGATATCAAGAATGGCTTCCATATTTCCAGCTGGAGAAATTAAATGAATGAATAGAAGAAGAGTATATTAGAAGGAATTTGGGGTAGCTTTTGTCTATAAGCCTAAGCAGATAATTGGCGTAAGCAGATCTATGCCATTAGAAACAGATCTTTCTCTTTCTAAGAAATCAGCATGGTGATATAACCCAAGTCATTTTAGTGGTGTCATCCATTTTTATTTTTCAGTCTGCCAAAAGGAAAGTATTTTTGGCCATTTCTAGCCTAGGGATATGCCCTACAATCAAGAGAGAAATTCCTGAAACAAACAAGAACAACAGGCAAAGACTTTCATTATATGAACTCACTTAAAGTATTAACCTATCCACAATATTATAATTCTATCAACTAGCCAAGTATTCCTTTTTTCTTGGTCTCAGAACATTCCAGTCATTTTTAAATAATATTTTTTCTGAATATGAAACTGAGTGCACATTTTAGAAAATTTAGAGTATGTAGAAAATAATGCAAAAAAAAACTGCTTATGAGCTCCCCAGCCATAAATAAGAACTAATAACATTTGGAATATTTACTTTAAATAGATTTTACAGAATTATCTCTCTAAACTCAGGTTATATACCTCAAGATTTATGGTTAGCAAAACAGTGATTGTCATACTCAAGTGCAATGAAAGTATAGATTTAAGGATATAATATTAAATCACATTGACTTAGTTTTAAAATTAAGTAAAAATAGAAAGTCTAGAAAATATCTATTTAAAGAAATCTTAAATACTTGCACTGTTAGTAATCCCTTTTCTAAGTCACCTTCCTCAGTTGAACAGGAAAAATTGCTCCAATATCCTGATCTGGTTTTAGATTATGCAGACTGTATCACATTGTACTTTTCAAACAAGTTTTTACTGCATTAAATGTCTTTTGCATCTGTGGTCTGCATCTTTTGTTTTTGCAATTAGTGACAAATGTTTGAATACTTCATTACCCTCATCCCTTGCCTTGTCTGCCTCTTCACAGTCTTCATGGGGCTTACAAACACATTACTTTGGGTTCACCTTCAATTTCTCCAGGAAGAGGGTGATTTCTCTTTTTTGTTGGCATTTTCCATTGACTGGTTTACATGGTTGGTAGGAGGAGTTAATTATACTTTAATCTTTTGTTTAAGAGAATATATCAAAATTGAAGATGATAGTAAGGATAACATTATAGAATATTTTCCAGATTGTTAAGACAGCCCAATACAATCTAAGCTATTAAAGTCATATTTTTGTATACTTGAAATTTATTATTTCTGTCATTTGCACTTTTAAAATTCTATGATAACTTCTTTGTTATTAAAAGTCATACAAAGTCCATGAAAAATGTAAATAAGTATAGATTTATTTTATGGTCTAGAGCTTTGTTTCAGGAGGAAAACAGACAAAAAGACATCACCTTCTGTGTGTGTGTGTGGTGCTAGAGATTGAACCCAGGGGCATTCTACCTATGAACTACATCCCCAGCCCTATTTTATATTTGGAAACAGGGTCTTGCTAAGTTGCTGGGGGCCTTACTAAGTTGCTAAAGCTGGCTTCAAATCTATGATCCTCCTGTCTCAGCCTCCTAAGAATTGGGATTACAGCGCTGTGCCACCATGACTAGACATTATTAAATAAAATCCCCTTCCCTCCACAAGAAAGTCAGCCATTTTTAATGGCTTCCTCCTTGAAATTTACATGTAGCCATGGCCAAGATACAATCTACCTGGCTTTCTTTCAAGGCTATGATAATTTGGGGGTCCTTTCAGGCTGATGATAGAAAGAATAAAAATAAAATGTCAAACTTGATTCATTGTAGCTCATCAAAACTCTATATGAATATACCCTAAATGTGAGTCTTATTTAAAAGGACCCAGGCTGATCCAATCTCATGGCTCCAAAGCCAATTAGCCACAGTCAGTCCCATGGCCCAAGTGAAAATAAAATGCTGCTCAGCACAGAAAGATAGATTTTGTGACAACCCTCCCCCACAAACATGCACACAAAGTTAGAGTAACTGACAAGGTAATGGTGGAAACATGGCTACAGTTTGAGCCATTTCTGGAAAAAAAAGTCATCCATTCAGACTGCATATGATTCATTTGTTTCAGAAAAGGTCAGAATACCAGTACTGTTTTGAAATTCACTTCAGCCAAAACTCAACTTTTTCACATTGAATTTATTTTAAAATCTTTTTCAGAATATTTTAACATATTTCTGGCTCACTGATATGCATAATGTATTTTATATGTTAATTTTCACTTGAAAATATTTTATTTAAGAACATTAATATTTTTGTGCTCTTGGTATTTACACACTTTGATCAATTAGTGAACAATTTGTGAAAATATGAATTTGAATGACTATTTAGAATCACTGAAACAGAAAGAAGATTTTTTTTCCCTTCCTTCTAGGCTAGACCATATATGTCAGACCAGAAATTAACTCCCCCAAATTGTATTTACTTCATAAATTTTACTTAAATAAAATTCTTGTCTCCTAGCCTGGGAAAGTAAGATGTTAGATTCAAGAGATTTATGATGACATAGAACACAGATAAGAGTGAACTATAAATGCCAGTGATTGGAAATAATGTCATCTTCCTTTAGATTATGTTGATTTACATTTTGTGTCTGACTATACTCAAGGCTATGTTGACTATAAATACATATACATTTTTTTCTAGTCAAGCCCATGAAAGTTTATTGATCTTTTCATTTCGTTTATTCAACAAATATTTTGCGACAGGCACTGAAAATAAGTTTTGATTTATTCATTCATTCCATAAATATTAATTGAACACCTACTATGTGTCAGGAATTATTACAGATGATTGAAATATATCAATGAAATTTTTTATATAAAATTCCAGCCCTTGAAGTACTACATTTCATTTAGGAAAGCAGGGAGGCAAGTGTTAAAAAGTAAACATAATATACATTATACATTTTATTAGAAGGTGAAAAACATTGTTGGAAAAACACAGAGCACCAGAGGCAGGGGAAAGGTCACCATTTGGAGTAGGATGGTAAGAGCTATCCTGTGAGTGAAGACTTGGAAAAGACGGGATAAGGCACGGGCAGAAGCAATAGCTTACGCAAAGGCTCTGAAGTACGACTGTGTCTGGTATGCCAGAGGCCCGGAAAGAAGGCCCCAGTGTATCTAGAGATAAGTGAACAAGAGGGAAGGTGTTTGGAGATGAGACTAGAGAGGGGTAGGAGAAGAGCATGTAGGATCCCAGAGGAGGAATTTGGCTTTTATACTGAAGGAGATGGGCAGCCATTAGACGCTCTAGAGTGGAGGAGTGACATGAGCTGACAAAGTCCCCAGAAGTGCTCCTCCAGAGGGTTTTGGGAGCCTGTATATGATCTGAATTTACTGACTTGCCAACCTCCATCTCCATCTCAATCCCCCTTGAGTAGCCTCCCCTTTCAGTATTTCACATGCAGTCTTCTTCCACTTCCTCCAAGTCTTTTACAATCTGTATCCCCTGCTTAAAAGAGCTGGCTAATCATTTTTCTCTGCCTGTCTTTTTGTTTTTCATTCCTCTTTCAATTCATTTGCTACTATATTAGAACTTACGTGAATGGTGTTATTTCATTCTCCTAATTCGCCAAACTAAACTATATCCACTTTATATATCCCTACCAATTTCCAAGTGAATGATAGTCTCTGGAATGAGCATCTTTTAACAACCACAGACTGCACTGGCCTAGGTCTGTGCCTTGTTTGTCTAAGTGTAGACAACTCACCATTTCCTAACACATTTTTAACTGCTATGTCGCATCCTTTGACTTGCTGTGTCACCTCTTTAAAATTTTAAATTTTTCTGCCATTTAATTCCATGAGAGGCTAATAGAAAAAGCTATTTTTTTCAATTCTATTTCCATGTGCTATAAAAATAGAATAAGGCTACCGCCAGAATTATTTTAGAGCACCTCTACTGTTGGGTAGGAACAGAAACAACATTCATTTGAACACTTGGTGATTCATCAAGTCCTCTAATTGAGATTTTAAATTGTTTATTCAGTGGGCATAGATGGCAGCTGAGAGGGTTTTCCATCATATTTTGCAGGAATGCCCATCATATCATGGCTGCTGTTCAAGACCACTACTCCAGCTTGAGTAGATGAGGAACCAGAGGGACCAGAATCACAACCACATTCTAGAAATTTCTAAGCAGGTCTGGGTTACATATTGTCTTAGTTTCAGATCTCCAAAAAGAAAACTGTGGAATAAGGATTCTGGCTCAAATAATTAGTTTGGCAAGAACAGACAATGCTGAAGGAAAGTGGGGAGGTGACCCAGCAAACAGAAGGCAGTGGATAAAGGATTTGCCCCTGAGCCAGCTTCCACACTCCACAGTGAGTATAGAACTTCCCAAAAGAGAATGCTAGTATTGGAATAAAGCATAGGCCTCAGAATTACCCCAACCAAGAGACAAGGGAACTGGTGTTTATGTAAACCAAAGTCCAAATTCATTTGTCAGGAGTTGTTCTGTGGGTATTGGCTCCTCAGTGTTTCTGACCTGCCGCTTTTCACAATGGGTGGAAAGCAGTTAATCCTGGGGTTCATCTGCTGGCTGAATGAGCAAACTGAAACATTTGAGTGTTATGGGTTGGGCCCTGACAGTGTCTGCTTCACACCTGGATCTTCTTCCCTTCCAGGGCTGCCTATATTAATTCAGAGATTGTTTGCTGCACAATTCCACGGAGCAGAGTTCACACAGATGGCGATGTAAGTGGTCCCCCCATGAAGTTGTGCAGCTCAGCCCTGATGAATGACATCCAGGTTAGTCTACACAACTACTAGTTCTTTCACAATTAGTTAGCACAATAGTCTACAGGCAAGGATTGACCTTGGACACTATGCTTCAATTACAGAAATTTTTGAATAGCTTTCATGGAATAATAAGCCAGCTGACCCACAGGAGGCTAAATCTTCCAACTCATTGATATTTATGTCTTTAGCAGAACTTTTTACTAACTGGATTCACCAGTCCAAAGACAGAATCCATGACAATTAGTATGAAGTTCCTAAAACCAGAGTGAAGATGGATGGGATATAACGGGCAAGAGGAAGAGCTAAGGACATTTGTTTCCAGTATAATACACTGTGTATTCTGGGTCATATTCTCTTTTCCCTGATAATATGCTGGGAAACACACATGTACATGCACTATTATTTAACAAATTTATGAAATAAGAATGATACTCTATGTCAGATTTTGGGTGCAGTCATATGAATAATAATATTTGCCCACATGAAGCTCCTGCATACGATGAAATCAGACTATTGTAGTACAATGTAAGAGTTGCTGGAAATATACTTGTTCTAGCAATAGTCTTGACTGATTAGAACTTATCTGATTTTTCTAACTCCAGATATCATTAATTCACTGTAAAAGTCAAGTTGGATTCATCCAGTCCAAGCAGCCATTTCTACCAAAATTTTTTAATTGGGACTTTATAAAAAGCAATAGGAAATTTGAAAATGTTTGAACTTACATCAGAACTATATAATTTGCCATACCAAAACTTAAAGCAAGGTATCCGTTATAAGCCTGGTTATAAGCAAGGTATCTGTTATAACCATTTAGTTGAGTTCTGACACCAGGATTCGAGTATTTCTCACTTCAGGATTGTCCAAAAGAGTGACCAAGACAATAATGCCTTTCTGATCTCACCTGGATTCTTCTTCTAGATTTGCTGATTTTCTCTGTCTCCTACAATGTCCTCTCTCTCTCTCTCTCTCTCTCTCTCTCTCTCTCTCTCTCTCTCTCTCTCTCCCCCTGTCTCAATCTCTCCCTCTCTCTCTCTCTCTCTCATTTGTCCCATACAGTCTTCTCTGGCATTGTGTCATCCTGAGAGCCTGCTTGAAGTCTGTTCTGAGTCTTTATCACTTAATTACTTTTGAGTCTTGCTTTACTTTAATATTCTCTCTAAAACTATTCCTGTCCCTTGGCTCTCTTATGAAGCTGACTACTCTCTGGCCATGGTCTCTTCACTGGTCGCATTCCATGCCATAATGAGGGATGGTGACATTCCCCTCTGAGTAGTCTCAAAATTTGCTTCCAAATTAAATCCTATGTTCAAAGTCAGCCCCTCATCTCACAGTGCTAAGCTGCTTCCAAAGCACACTATTTCATAGCAGCTTACCATGTTAGGCCCAGTGTTGATATTATGTGATAATTATGGAAGAAACTATTATTCCTGGTGGACACTGAGTATTTCAGGGTGTACTGATTAGACCAATTAAGTACAGGGTATAACAGAAGAGTCTTGCTCTGAAGTAAACTTCCTTAATCTATAGGTGAGAATAAGAGACAGATTCATAGCATTTTAGGTAGACTAATTCATTCTCCAAATGCCATAGTGTCTTGGGTCAGTCATATCACTATTTCCTCTTGTATTGCTTTCATGGAATAAAGTGAAACTCATTGTGGGAGTTTTTTTTAAAGAACAATTTTATAGATCCTATAACACTGTTCAAGCATTATATGAGCTTTGAAGGATTTATTAAAATCACTATAAAGTATATTTATCACTCTACATTAGTCAATTATGTCAATACTCCTCTGAATTCATTATTTATGGCTATATGGTCCATCCAATGACATGATTAGAAAAGATAAATATGGAGTGGATTGTTAAAGTTCATCTTCTCCAAAGACATGTCTCAGCCTTCTCCATCAATTCTTCTGCATGGTAAGAATTTATGCTTGGAACTAGAGTCATGCTTGAGAAGAGGATTAAAGAACAACTGGGGGAGAGATATAGTATTTGTTGAGCACCTACCATGACTTAGGTATAGCTCTTTACAAATACCTGATTTTATAAAAATCCTTGTTAAGTTTTCAATTTTCTTTCATGGTTGAGGAAACTGCAACTTCAGATATGTGATTCTCTTAAGATTTAAATTTATATCTTTTTGTACATTTTTACTACATAATATAAGTGAAGTTGAAAAATTGGGCTTGTTCTGGAACCTCTGATTTGTGGGACATGTTGTACTAAACCCACCTCCATCCTAATCATTGTCTATGATCTTGTCCTGGGCAAAAAAGTGGTCTTGCTAAACTTCCAAGATGCAGAAGGATAGAGCATTATTGAAAATTGGAAGAGATTTAATGTCTTTGAACATCAGAAGAGTCCTTGTTCATTGATCTTTTTCAAAAGGATCTAAGAAGTTTGAGGAGAATTAAATCTCATTGCTTTGTATATTTTAATCCTTTGACTTAAAACCACCTGGATACTATCCTGGGCTGGCTCATGCCAATGAACAAAATATCAAAATATGTGAGCTTTACACAGAACAAACAGCCCTTCATAGATTGAAGAGTGACTCTGGCAGAGAGCTGAAACCCCAGAAAGCAGCTATAGTGATCTAGCATGGATCCATGACATTGTCCTAAATGGAGAAATTTACCAGTCAGCCAGAAAGATATTGAGCTCATCTCACAATGCTGTAAAGAAACAAAACAAAACTGTATCTTCCTCTGATTTCATCCATATGAAATCAAGATTTTATTTTTCTGGAAATATCTGGACAACTGAATAAATTTTGTGTGGCTTCATCTCAATATTTGGTAACATTTAGATATAAGCTGAAGCTATTCCCTACTATTAAGAACACATTTTTAGTCTCCTCCCCCACCCTGGTAAAAATGGGCTCACTGTTCTTTATTTAGCCTAGCAGAAAGATCCACGCACCAGCACTGCCTTAGCTTTCCTTGGCTTCAGTTATACAAACTAACCACACTCAGTTGGATGGCAACTGGTGTAGCAATGTGTCTGCCCTCTCCAAATTCATGAGTGGAGTTTTTCCACCCACAGTGTCAGGTACAGGAACTGAAATGAGGATCAAACTACTCTAATGCAAATAGGGAGAAAATTCCAATCAAATAATATAGCTGCTAAAGTTAAGTTGTACTGTCCTGCTCCCTCATACATGATAATAATAAAAGCAGCAGGTTTATAATTGATTAATCACTGTAATGCTGGCACTATGCTAATAACCTCCTTATACGTATTATCTCACTTAGCACTTTACCTTTTAAGGTAGGCAATAAGAAATCGATCTATAATTTATCAAATTCTTAACTACTTGAATACATTTCATTTTTAAAAAAAAATCATAGTTGGTTTTAATTCAGTGGAGCAGTTGGTCTTCTATTTGAGGTCCCCGAGGACTGTCAACTCTGTGCTGCCATGCAATACCAGTTACATATTTTCAGACCACTAATCTCTCTCTGCCCCACCAGTTTTCCTTCTCCTAACCACAGAGTGACAACATCAGGCGCACCATGCCATGGAAAACAGGACTCAACGTTTCAGGAGAACCAGCTCAGTTAAGAGCCTTTCCTGGTGAAAATCCTCTTAGCACTTCAAAATTGCATTAACCTCAACTTCACCTGCTTCTCTTTGGGTCACAGAGGTCACTGACCACGTGAACATCTCCCATTCAACCACAAGCAGAAACAGGATGGTAGCTATTGGGCCCAGGTGACCTTCTAGCCCTGGCAATAAGGTAGAACAGTTCAGTGGGCAGTGTGGAAGAGTGGAAGCTGTGTCTTCATGCCATCCAGAAATCCAAGATACTGTATGACCTTGAGCTAATACTTAATCTCTGGCTCTGTTCAGAGCCCAGTTGGTGTGCTTTTTAAAACCAGTTATATAATCCCTGTCAAATGTAAAAGGAAACACATACAAGGGTGAGTACTAGACATCATCTGTTTCTTCCAAGAGTTCAGGACATATATCTTGCAACCACATTCAACCAAAGCTTCTGTGGACTGTTATCAGGTCCTGGAATATTTCCTGGTTCACAAAATACTGTTTGGACAGGATTAATGACTTTTTTTAATCTTATTTTTCCTCCTCCTTCTTCTTTTTTCTTTTTGTGGTACCAAGGATTGAACACAGGAGCATTCTACCTCTGAGCTACAGCTCCAGGCCTATTTATTTATTTATTTATTTATTTACTTACTTACTTATTTTTGCTTTGAAACAGAATCTTGCTAAATCTTGCTATGTTATTGAGGCTGGCCTTAAATTTGTGATCCTCCTGTCTCAGCCTCCCAAGTACTGGGATTGCAAGCATGTGCCACCATGCCAAGCTTGTAATGCAGTTCTTTATTATTAACAAGAACCCTGATATTTTAATCCAGATGTTGTGGGTATTTTGAAGATTAAACTAGTGCTTAAAATTGTATAAGTCAATTGTATTCTGAATTTTTAAAAATTTCTTTTCATTTTCCCACCATTTACTTTAATCTGAAATGCATTTACTTTCAAAATTACCCAAATTACCAAGTCTTAATGTTAGAATGAACACCAGATGAGAAAAAAAAAGTTCATTGGTAACATGTTATGAACCAACAAATTTATCCAACCTTCATTTATATCTGAATATTCAGGCCTTCCACAAAAGTGTGAACAGTAGTACCTTACTTTTTGTTGGAAATTACTAGTTTCAAGGCTACTTAACTGTTTCTGTACTATTGTAATAGCTTCACTAAAGGTCTTGTGAGTAATGGAGAAAACACGTAAGGGACTCAAGTATAAATCATCAAAACAAATCACTATCTTCATTTGTTTTATAAGGGGGAAGTGATATCACAGGGTACATTAAGACCCAACCACAACCACGCAACACTGTAGGGTAGGAGATATTCAGAATACACATCTACTAATGATCTAAAGCTCTCATATATTATACCACACAATACATGACACTAGACTAAACTGAAATCATCCTTTTTATACCAAAAATTTGCAGGTTGTATAATTTCCCAAGCAGATGACGCTTCTGACATGATGCCTACTCAAGTGTACTAAAGGGGATGCTGAGCATAGCGCCACAGTGACTGTAATGTTGGCATTTGTTCTTGGAGGAGCTAAAACTGGAATCAAACTAAAGTATAATTCTTTTTTTATCTTAGAGCAAAGAAAGGACATTTGATAATAGATCAAATAACTTACCCAAACTCAGAATGAACATTTATCCTTTCCTTGTCAAGATTTTCTTGAGTACAGGAAAAATGAACATGAGGAAGGTAGATAGGTTTGTTCACTTGTTCTGGAGAATGCTCTATTCTTTTACTTTGGAGAAAATTGGTACTTCCATCTGATTTGTGGATATTAATGACAAGCTGACAACAGAAAAAGTATATGAGTGTGTTCATCTTCCTCTGCTTTTAGAAATCTTACTTTGAATCTTATTACAATTACAAAAAAATAATAAATTGTTGTTTGATACCAGAATCTGCTCAAATTCACTGGTTACTTCCACTTTGGAGAAAAGACAATTTCCTTCTCCTCCTTCTCAGGGCTAATACGAATATCATCAGCCAAATTCTCTCTATAGTTCAGCCCAGAATGGAAGGGGAAAGATTTAAGGCTTGGACACGTTTTCAAATAACTAAAAGGTCCAATGATTATTACCTTTCCATAGAAATGGGTTTGGCAGGACAGCCTGTGTGTCCTTCCTATGTCCACACCTCCAGCAGATTGCCAACCTTTTGTATAACCCAAATCAGTGACTTTGAAAAAATGAGAAGCAGAAAGAAAGGCAATGATGCTTTGAAGCTCAGGAAGTCCAGGCAGAAAAAAAGAAGTGATGCCTTTGAGGAGCGGAGACACAACCTGAAAAGAGATCTGACAGTGCCCCAAGCAATGTCTCTAGATTCTCTGTTACAGCGACCTAGAAAGGGAACAAGGCAGCAAAGGGGGACAGTCATGCAATGAACCAAGATCACAGACCCATTGTCCCCTGTCAGTATAGTCTTCTGGGTACAGGGACAGCACACACACAGCAGAGCTCCAGGCCTGAAGTGACCGTGCAAACTGGATTAAATGCAGTCCATCCATAGTGGACTACTGATAGAGAGCTAAATGAGCTTCTCCAGTGCTATAGCACCAAGTAGGATCACAAAGTTTTGGAGGATGGGGATAGCCAGTTACACTGACCAAGAAATTTGGATTGTCAGGATTTATGCTGTTTTTTTTTTTTCTTTCTTTTTTTTGGTACTAGGGGCTGAATCCAAGGTCATTAACCTCTGAGCTATTCCCTCTAGCTTTATTTTTTATTTTGAATCAGGGTCTTGCTAAGTTCCTGAGGGACACCCTAAGTTGCTGAGGTTGGCTTCAAACCTGTGATCCTCCTTGTCTCAGCCTCCAAAGTACTGGATTACAACCATGTACTACCACACCCAGATGATACCAAAAATTTATTTATTTATTATTTTAATATACTTTTATTGGTGCATTGTAGTGTCACATCATAATGTAGTTCAAAGTGATGGGGACCTACATGCACACAGCACTTGGTGAACTTTCTCCTTACTCTCTCCCTACTCCCTCCCCTTCCCCATACATGTTATTAAGATTGGCATTATTAATTTTACATATGTACATAACATCTGTGGAAGTGTCTCCTTCACTAATTCTCTCTCCTCTAGACACCCTCCATCACTCCACTGCAGTTTCTACTCCATTATGTAAAGTCTCTCTTGTGTTCTGATTATTCCCTAGCTTCTACATATGAGAGAAAACATATGATCCTTCACTTTCTCTGATTGGCTAATCTCACTTAACATGCTATTCTCTAGGTCCCTCCATTTTCCTAAAATGACATAATTTTGGTCTTCTTCATTGCTGAGTAGAATTCCACTGTGTGTAGTATTTTTCTGCAAATATGTTATTTATTTTGTTTTGATAAGAGTCAAATTTTCTTTGATTTTTCAAAATCAAAATTTTTGCATAACAAAATACTCCATACCCAAATATATACTCATAAAAGTTGAAAAAATTGGAAGCCAGGTATGGTGGTGAGTGCCTGTAATCCCAGGATTTGGGAGGCTGAAACAGGAGGATTGTAGTAGGTTCATAGCCAGACTCAGCAACTTAGCAAGGACCACTGCAACTTAGTGAGAACCTATTTTAAAATGAAAAAAATAAAAACAGATGAAGGTATAGCTCAGAGGTAGAATGCCCCTGAGTTCAATCCCCAGTACCACAAAAAGAAAAGAAAGAAAAAACAGGCATCTTGTCCTGCTTCTGCCTTGGCTAGATCCTTTGTCCTTGAATGAGTCATTACAATTTGCTCAGCTCCAGGTGCCTCATCTTTAAAATTGGAATGAGATTAGGCATCAGGCATACCTCATAGAGCCTGCAGACACAGAATTGCCAATAGTAGTATTGGTACCAAAAGTCAAAGTTGGTGCTGTTGCTGTTGTCATTGCTGGCTTGTTTCCTTATGACATGCCTTGAAAATGGTACAGCTTCTCTGAGATCCACCAATGACTCTTACCACAGTAACTGATAGACATCAAAGTTCCTCAAGCTGGAAAATGTAAATACTGCAAATAGCATAAATATGCTTTTGTCTACTTGTACATGCTTTGTTAAATGTATTAGACCATCTTTAGAAATCAGCTTAGAAGTTCTGTTTCTAAAAGGAGTATATAACAAAGAGGTCTTTTAAAAGAAAAGTAATTTCACTTAATAAAATCATCAACTAACTGAGAAGGTACCTGGCTCATTTTTGGACATGTGAGTAATATTCAGATATAGCTGGTTTGTCTTTTAAATGATATTCCAATAACCAAAATTGGGTGGCAAACTGATTTTAAAAAAACACGGTACAAGCAATATTTTTGCCATAAGAAAACAAGAGCTTCAGCATCAGGAAATATGGAGGAAGTGGACAACGTTTAATCAGCAATTAACCCTTGGCAAGAACATCACTAATATCATGAAACGAATCAGAGGTCAGTGTTACTCTTCTTAGTATTAAGAGAGGAGGCACTGGATGGGCACAATATTTTTATTTAAAAAAGGAGAAACTATAAGGCTGTAATGGAGTAGATGAGAAGAGGTATGGAATCTACATTGAACATTGAAAAGGTGAATAAGAACTAGGAATGACATGTTTATAAATTGTGTATGTGAAGGAGAAATGAATGAACCCTTTAAGAATGTCTAAGGTTTCTGAGTCTTTCCAGTTTATAATTTTTTAAGACTTGTTACTCCCTTTATCTTCACTAGATTATTATGGAAATGACCTAAGTCAATAAGACGTTTTTCCCTAGTTTAAGTACTGCCCAAGTGTTGTTATTTATCTTAGCAATAATCTAGATATCTATGTTTAAATGTAGCCATGAAATATTTCCATATTCTTCTTCTTTGGGAAAACACCAAATGGCACATGATTCTGGCTTAGTAGGAGATCCGGAGGCCCCGAGGAGGCAAGGCCAAGGTCTAGGAGTGGGTCCCTGTTGCCGAGCGGCCCACCTGGTCGAAGACATGAATAAGTCCCCGAAGGAGATCTGTCTCTTCTCTCTGCCCATCAAGGAATCGGAGATCACGGACTTTTTCCTGCAGACACTCCCCCAGGGATGAGCTTGTAAAGATTATGCCCATGCAAAAGCAAACCCATGTTGGACAGAGGACCAAATTTAGGATATCTGTGGCCATCGGGGTCCACAATGGCCATGTTGTTCTGGATCTTATGTTCCAAGAAGGAAGCCCAGCTATCCATGGTACTATCATCCTGGCCAAGCTCCCCATTGTCCCTGAGCAGAGGGAGCAAGATGGGAGAGCCCACAGTGAATCTTGCAAGGTGACAGACTAGGGAGGTCCTGTGCTGATGCACCTTACCCCTCCCCACAAAAACAATGACATTGTCTCAACCCATGTACCCACGTCTGCCATGATGATGACCGGTACTGAGGATTGCTACATCTGTCAGGGGCTGCACAGCTACCCCCAGAATCTTCACAAAGGGCACCTTTAAGGCCAACCCCAAGACCTACAGCTACCTATCTCCTAAAAACCCATAGCCTAGATTCTGTGTAGGACTCAGGTTTCAGCTGCGGCTATGACGTTTTATATTAGAAAATAAAGTAAATTAAGTAAGCCTGTTTTCAAAAGTGTCTTTGAAATTCTTCTCATTAGATTAAAAGAGTGAATTATCAAAATATTCAGTAATTGGTCATTCTAATTAAAATCTAGAGGTTTTTATTCCTTGTTTACTTGTTACATTAAATAAAAGGCTTATTTTTATAAAACTACCTACTTTGAAAGAAAAATGAGCTATGGGAACTCAGTGTCTACATATCACATATCCCTCTTAGGTCTCAGATCTTGTCTTTGTCCCTGTTCAACCAAGAGACTACGCTGAGGCTGAATTGAAATTGGCCACACCCCACCTCACAGAGTAGAGATGAGAGGCAAAATTTAGGAAAGAGATGGGTAGATAGTGGTCTTCTTTTACATTTCCCTGGTTTAATCTTGATCAAGTCATTCTGGTAGAAGGACTGCTTCTTTCCAATCAAAATATAAAGTAATGAGGTCAATTTTCTTATGAAAATCCTATCTCTTGCTTTTCTGTTTGATGTAGGAATGGAAGGAAGCATGAAAGTGACATAAATATATGATATAGATTACTGGAAAAAAAGACACTCAGGGACAGGTGCTTTTAACATAACGTGCACAGGAGATTCAGCTCCAGGTTCGACTTATGTTCCTCTAAGTTAACAACATAAGGGAAAAAAATGGGGCCACAGAATAGAGACAAATAGGGCTTTTCTGTCTTGGTGTTGATAATCACAGTGTAGACCACTAGCCATGAAATCACCCAACGATTTCAGGAAGACCCCAAATAATGATTTCCTTTGTTCTCTTGTCCATCCTGTGGTCCCCTATTTCCTCTTGTCCTGACTGAGAAACTTCTATGGCCCCTTTGAAGAGTGAATGCCCCTGCTTTGTTTCCTTTTTGTAGTATTTGTTCTTTTTGCCACCAATCTTTATTTTCCCCATCTTCTAGCAACAGTAGCACATTATTATAATGTGGGAATTCCTCCTCCTCCATTCTTAGTTCCATCATATAAGTAAAAAGATCCCTACCCTGATACCCATAAACTAGTGGGATCACCAGCCTATCTCCCCAGTTACAATGATCCATTCATAAATGGACATATAACCCAGTCATGGTGAGTGAGACTGGAGGATATGTCTGTCCTCTCTCCCATAGCAGCAATCATCAGGGACCATGCCTCAGCCCCGGGTGGTTCGTATGTGACGCTGGAGGTTCCTGTCATGTTGAAACCCTGAAACTGACCTGCCAGGTTGCAAGCTCTCCTCTACCACCACCAAGCTGTGTGGTCTTGGACAAGTTACTTAACCTCTGTGTGGCTGTTTCCTTACCACAAAGGTTGTTATGAGAATTCAATCAGTTAGTGTCAGAAAGTACTTGGAACAGTTAGAGGCACATCATATTTTTTTCCAAAAAATTCCTTTAGTCACTCAGATTTTAAACTCTGCAGTTTTCTTTGACTCTTCCTCTTTCACTGTATCTGAAGTTCCTTGCAAATTGTCTCTGTTCTGCATTCCCCCAAACCCCCGATTCAGCTATACTTCACTGGGTAGGTTCTTGCTTTTATCCCAGTAGACTCTTAGCTAACTCATTCATACTTTTAGTAGACATCTATGGAATTTCCTGCTCTAGGACCATTTCTCTAGGGACAAGCTGACCCTCCACTCCTTCCCTTATGTTTCAGAAGCATCTGCCTTTGCAGCATAGCGTGAGTGACACACACTAACCCCAGCCACAGATTATTGGTCAGAAAGTAGTCACCAGAGCTCCCTTCCTAGGATGCTTAAACCTGCAGATCATTAAGAAGGTAGTATAATCTCTCTCCAGGGGCTGAATCTATAAAATGTAAAGTTGCTGTGGTGACTTACTTTGCTGCCATATTTCTTTGGTATTCACACTTCTTAAAAATTTTAATATAAAAATGTGCTAAGCCAAGTATCTAGGGTCATAGTGATGAGAAATGTCTAGTTACTCCATGTATCTGCTGAGGGATAACACTGACTCCATGATTCCTCTCTGTACACTGGCTCTATTTTATCACATCCACTGGAGGTACTTATCAGCCTGGGACCTGTCCATAGGGCTGAAAGATAATTTGCAGCCTATTCACAAATGGAACCGAGCCAAGTCACAATTAATAATCAGAATCAAAACTTGACCTGGTATGTTCTATGTGAACAGGTATGTCTGATTATAAACTTTGCTTTGTCTATATTCTCTATCTACCTGGTATCTGTTATTAAAGATGAACAATTCATATATACTTTGTATTAGTCAGGGTTCCATTGGAAAATGGAAAAGACTGCAAGGAGAAAATTAATTCAAGGAGAAATTTAATGCCAGAAATTGGTTACACAAGTAATGGAAGATCTGTAAAGCCAAGCAGGAGATAATTTAGTGACAGATAAGAAGCTCTGAGGCCCTAGGAGAGAGAGCAAAGGGAGATGGGGAGTCTTCCTAGAGTTTAGAAGCCAGGGTCTTGGAATGAAAGCTGAAAGCATAGAAGGCCTACCTGTCCTGCCAGGAATCTGTACTGTTAAAGAAAGTTTGGCCTAAACTTGTCTCTGTAATTGGGAGATAAATTTTGGCCCAAAGCAGCCTTCATACACTGTGAACTGTAACCTAGCTTGACTTGTAAACTGTAATCTAAGATGTACCCTATAACCAAGGAACTGAGTATTGTCTACTCATAGCTGCTGAACTTCCAGGCAATCAGAGGCTGAAAGCTGCCAAAATATGACCATGTAAGGAAAATGCCAACTGCAGCCAATCAGGTTGTTTCTGTGCATTATTTTCTTTCCTCTACCTATAAATATAACCTGCTCAGGTGGTTGAGCAGAATATTCTGAACCATTTCAGTTTGGGCTGCTGTGGAATTCTAGAATTGCAATGAAAGACAATTAAGATCTGCATAACTATATGTCTTGTAATTTTGCCTTTAAACAGTACCATAGAGTGTGAATCTGTTCAAAGGAACTATAACAATTGAGGAGAGGCTGAAGATACTTTCTTGGTAGGTGGCTTCCTATTTCTTTCTGCCTTCCAGTCTAGTTGAAGCTAATTGGCAAAGAACTCTGGGAAATGTAGTTCTGTGCTGTATAAAACAGAGAAAGAGAAAAGGTAGGGAAACCTCTGAAAGCAAACAGAAAAGCAATGAACACAGGGCTCCCCTGTACAAAAGGTTGCAACACAAACTTGAGCTATCTATTGTTTGGGGATGTGAGTGGGATGAGATCAAATTATAGTTTGGGAGCCCAGAACTACAAAATGAGAGAGTACAGGTCTATTACTACTCTCTTTAAAAATCTGGGAACACAGTTTGTTCCCCTCGAGAGATAGTCGAGCAGAAAGTGACTTTAATTTAAAACAGACTTTTCAGAAAGTGTCTGCCCCAAACCTCTATTTTACTTATGCTTTTATTATTGTTTAGGAAAGGATATTATGAAGGACAGAAACCAGAATACAGCTCATAGAAGTTGAAATTGAAAGGCAATTCAGAATCTAAGCCAGCTCTAGCAGCAACAACTTATGGATCTTCAGTCCAGATTTACCCCTTTAAAGACTCAGCCAATTTCTACACAGCTCTTGTTCTTTGTCTGTTTCTTTTCCTGAACCTTCTAATTTATTCTATTCATATGTGGCAATGTAGATCCACATAATCTAATGGCCTTAACTAATAACTCTTCATCATTTTGGAATAGAACTAGTATATAGGGTGATATTCTCAGCTACTGCCTATACTGTGGATTAATTAACCTTGACCTGGTTGTCCATCTGGTCTTGCCACTTGAGGAGAGGAGTCATGTGGCACAAAGGCTCACACAGTGCATAATATGTTTGCCCGAAACTACTCCTACAGCAGAACAATTTCCCTTAGACATTATGATTGAGACTGCATCTTTGATATTGGAGGAAGGAAGGAAGGAAGGAAGGAAGGAAGGAAGGAAGGAAGGAAGGAAGGAAGGAAGGAAGGAAGGAAGGAAGGAAGGAAGGAAGGAAGGGAGGGAAGGAAAAAAGGAAGGAGGGAAGGAAGGAAGGAAGGAAGGAAGGAAGGAAGGAGGGAGGGAGGGAGGGAGGGAGGGAGGGAGGGAGGGAGGGAGGGAAGGAAGGAAAAGAAGTCTCTCCTCCAGAAGAAGTAACTAGTGCATCTACCTGAAAAAATTTAATTATTTAATCCACATACATCATCACATATCATAAAAAGAAAATTTAGCACTTTGTAATATTGTATCTTGACCAAAAGTGTTAGACAACTGTATGTTAGTTTATATTTGTTGCACCCCTGAAAAATGGCCAGTTTTATTTGCCTACCTCCCAAAATGGATTAATCAGCTAATAATCACACAATTAGGATTTATACTCAGCATTCTGGGACATGAGTGTATTTATAATTTAAACCAATTCGATTCCAGCCACTGTGACACTGGCCACTTTGAAAAGCATACAGACCTTTTCACTGCATGCACAGAAAAATCAATTAGACCTCTCCCTGCAGCTATCAATTTGAGAAATAGGCATTGTTTCTGTGGGAGTGCAGGATGAATCTGGGTCTTTTAAATAAATGACCTAAGAAACCCATTAAGGATGAACCAAGATTGTATTAGAAAATAAATGAGAACAAAATCATCAGAGTCAATGCTACAAAATGGCCTATGTTCATTTGTACTGAGAAGTGCCACTAGGGTGGAGTTGTTTATAGTGCTGCATTTTCTCATGTAGTAAATGTAATGTGGTATGTGGGTTAGATTCTGTTTAGTTCATTGGTTAATTTTAAACCATAGAATCTATAAAACCTCAATGGTCTTAAATCCGGTCTAAAAGGCAGGATGTGACCACAATATACCTTTAAAGTCTTTATTAATCTTTTTCTTATGTTGTCTAGTCTCCCATCTCTCAATACTGAGGTGATAAAGAAGAAAGGCAGTTTATAGTGCAAGACCAGACATGGTACTTTAGTACCATTTTATGTAGTAGAAAAAATGAATAAAAGTTTATCCATACATCCTCTATATCTACTCCTCTGGTTCAATTTGACTATAGCCCTAAAAGGGGTCTTGGGAAGGGTAGAAACAACCCAGGAAGACTAATACTAAAGCTGCAGAAAAATCAGCAGCAGCCAGCTGTGGTGGTGCACGCTTATAATTCCAGCATTTGGAAGGCTGAGACTGGAGGATCCAGGTTCGTGGCCAGCCTCAGCTGCTTAATAAGGTCCTCTGCAACTTAGTGAGACCCTGTTTCAAAATAAAAGAATAAAAAAACAGGGCTGGGTGTATAGCTTGGAGGTAGAATGCTCCTGAGTTCAATCCCCAGTACCGCAAAAAAAAAAAAAAAAAAATCATCAATTTCTTCAGATCAAAATCATGATTGGGATACTTTAAAATTCTTTTAGAAAGCATCACCAACACATGCACTGACAATCAGCTTGTAGTAGCTCATGGGCTATAACTGGTGATCTGGCTTTTACGCAAGTGATGTCTATTACAGTAATCTTAGGTAAACTCCTATATTGACATCAGATTGCTAGATAATACATGGAATCTATTTCTAAAGATGATGGCTCATTGGAAGAATAAAGAATTTGAGCTATTAATTAAAATTTTGGATTCATTCAGTCCAAATAAATAAAATACGTGCCTAAAAATTTGGTTACTTCTTTTATTTGAATGCATCATTACGTGGTGAGTTTTTCTCCCCTCTAGAATCTTCCATTCTACACTAAGAACACTAATGCAATAGAAACAAGCGGCTTTCTTTCTTTTTCTGTCTGTCTTTTTAAAATTTTTTCATTGCTTTGTAAACACACGTAAATGAAAGTGTTCTTAATTCCTTCTGTATAGTCTAAATGAATGACATATTCTTAGAATTACCCCCAGATAATTTGTTTTAACAGAAATTTTACTTCATTATTTTTGTGCTATAAGCAAACACATTGATTTGAACCAAATTTTGTTTAAAACTACTTCCTCATGTCTTTGTAGATTTCTGCATTAGCAGCTAAGTCAGATGCACCAAAATAGTGCTGTCATCTACTCAACAAACTAGTATTCAGACTTTGCAGTTCCTTAGATGCTGCATCCCTTCTCTCTCACTATATCTTGATTCCAGTGTGCACACTTAGACAACCACATTCCTGAGGACCAATCCTGACTTTAGGCACACGAGTTTTAAACGTCTCCATTTAACATTCGTTTACTTAATATCTTTATTTTTCTTCAAGTCCGGTCATTACTTTCGTCATATAAATTTAGTATCTGAGTTCTTAAGCTACTAATCTACTCAAAAACCTTTGAGATTTAAATCTTCCTCACATTTTTTTTTTTTTTTTTTTTTTTTTGCGGTACTGGGGATTGAACTCAGGGGCATTCTACCTCTGAGCTATACCCCCAGCTCTATTTTTTATTCTTTATTTTGAAACCGAGTCTCACTAAGTTGTGGAGTGCCTCACTAGGTAGCTGAGGCTGGCCGCGAACCCGGATCCTCCGGTCTCAGCCTCCCGAATGCTGGGATTACAAGCGTGCGCCACCACGCCCGGCTTCTTCCTCACATTTTTTAGTCTTCTTTTGTCCTCTCAGCCCAAGGTATCTTGCTGTTGCAGACCAAGGGGAGACCTCTGCTTCCTGCTCCTCTTTTTCTCTGACACATGCTTCTCACACCCTGGATTCCAGAGTGGCACTTGCTGTCCCACTAACTGTCACAATGCGGTGCAGTCAGTTAAAACAATTGCCCCACTAGATGATCTTGCCTATCCCTGGCTGTTGGCCTAGCTAATGTTTTTATAGAATATTTCCTTCACTCAATTCCACACTTTACTTGCCAAATTGAAATTATTCCTCCTGCTCACAAATGGGTCTATTTCTCTACAGAACATGCCCATCACATGGACAATTCCAAATTCTGGAATCTCTCAACCCGGTCTATCCCACTGTAATTAGTAGTTGTGCCTAACAAGAGGTTTAGGGAGTGACCAAGGATCTCAAGATATTTGATCATCAGTATAGTCTATCTGAAAAATAAACATGGTATTAAGTTAGATACAAGCCAGGCCAGGTGATACTCTCCATCTTCCCCCACCCCCAAAAACTGTTAGCTCCAATCAGCTACAATTTCCTTTTGACCTCCTTATAATCTAAAGACAGTGTAAGTATGTAGATTTTGTTTATTGAGGCATCTCTATCCTTCTTCCAAATTATTGAACTCCTTTGAAGTGAAAAGAAATAGAGAAGAAATATCTGAGTGGTAAGTGCTAGAGGATCTATGATCTAGACCTCTGACTGCTATTTACTATTATTCTCCTAGTCTCTGAACATCTCCTAGGTTTTTCTCCAAGATAATGTGAGAACAATAACCTTCATTAACAGATACCTGTACATCTCTGATCCTTTAACCATTGAACTTGACTTTGGTGAATTAGAAAAAGCAAGAAAATGAAGAAGAACTTGTTCCAACTTGGCTGGCCGAGGTAAATGACTCTTTAGGTTTCTCTTTTGTGCAAAGGCATAGCTGTCAACGGTGGGTTAATTTTCTATGTATATACTATGCTATTCACCATAAAAAGTGAGACTCTAGTGCTTCTGCTGATATTAATATCCATGGTGTCTGTTGAAAAGAATAGAGAGAAAGCCGGGCATCGTGGCACATGCTTGTAATCCCAGTACTTGGGAGGTTGAGACCGGAGGACCTGAGTTCACGGCCAGCCTCAGCTACTTAGTGAGGCTCTTCAGAACTTAATGAGACCCTGTTTCAAAATAAAAGAATAAAAAATAGGACTGCAGGTTTGGCTTGGAGGTAAAATGCCCCTGGGTTCAATCCCCAGTACTGAAAAAAAAAAAAAAAAAATAGAGAGAGTGAAGATACGTGGCTCTCTGTGAATAGAGTTCACCCAACAACTACCTGTGGAAAACAGGGTGGGGTGCGGTGCGGCGCCGTGGGAACAGAGAAGAGGGTCACATAACTAGGTCTGTGAGGCTGGGAAGACTTCCCCAGGCAAGGTGACGCCCAAGATGCTCTTCCAGAGATCCAGCCAGATTTCCCAGAGATCTTCATGCATGAGTCTTAATTTCAGACAGAGAAAAAGGTTACCCCCTGGACCACAGGAGCTGACCTATAAGGAACCCCAACATTTAATGTGGCTCAGAGGCCTTCACTAGACTTACCACTGCTCAGCACGATGTTACATAACTGTGGGGCCAGTCTGACAGTGTGACTATGTCCAAATGCAAAATCTGTAATCCTAAGATCATCAACAAGCAGGGAACTTTTACTAAACTTTGTGTGGAGAAACAAAGGGGATTACATACAACAGTCCACAGGAAATTGTCCTTAAAGACCTTGAAATAATTATTAATGAAAGTTCTGATCTCCATGGTGTCTTTCACATTTCTTGTTCTCTATCACTTTGTTTAATGTCTGTCTTTTTTGTGTCTCTGTCTTTCTGTGTGTTCTCTCACAGCCTGTCTCTGTTTTTCAATATATGTGTCTGTGTGTGTGTGCGTTTGTGTCTATCTGTTTATTTCTTTAGGTGTCCCTACCTCTGTCTGCTGTGGGTCTCTCACTATCTCTGTCTTTTGCATGTGTTCACACATGTGTGTGTCTTTCTCTGTTTCTCTTAGTCTCTTCCTTTCCCTCTCTCTTTCTACCACCACCTCCTCAACATTTCTCCCTGCTTCCTTCTCCATCCAGATGGTCTAAGTCTTTAGCTCCAAAATTTTTTGCTTTCCCTATGAATCTATACATCTTTTTAAATAAGTTATACAAATGAAGTACAATCAAACATGCCTGTACCCCCAATATTTGAGAGGCTGAGATGGGAGAATTGCAGGTTTGAGTCCAGCTTCCACAACTTAGCAAGACCATATTTCAAAATGAAAAGTAAAAAAGAGCTGGAGGTATAGCTCAGAGGTATAACATTCCTGGGTTTGATCCCCACTGTAATAATAATAGTAACAATAATAATGATAATAATAATAATAGTAGTAATAGATACAATCTTCAACTTCCTTCATTTTGCATCACTATATTTCACCCCACTGAGAAAAAAAAAGAATATAACCTCTGGGATATGCATTTCCTAGAAAATTAGAAATAAAAAAAATTACAAATGCTTATAATTTAATTGTTCTTTCTCATCAGCCTCAACTTTCATGACACACTTCTTTGCATGCTTCTTATAAGGGAGGAAGAATTTTTTAGAGTTTCCCAAACTCCTGGCTTCTCAAAAGACACTTTCTATCTTGTCCATTCTGCCACCTCCTTCTCTTCCCTGGCACACTCCAACTCTTCTTCTAAGGAGTGGGTGTCACCTACACAGAAAGGAGACCCGCACCTGTGGAATCAGACGTCTCTTCAGTGCTTCTGAAGCCCCTGTGCTCATCCTTCCACACTCAGAGTGATGATTAAGAATGCCACAGGCTTCCATGTCTTCCCAGCAGACACGGCTCCCTGGACACATGAATGCACATGGACTTTCACTCATGGCTCACAATCAGAACTTCATGTTTATTGAATGAAAATTGAAATTTTAAGTAATAAACAGAGATCCATGCCAAGTTCTCTTTTCTTTGAAGGGTTCTAACCTTAAACTGCACACAAAAAGACTAATGTGTAATTACCTATAAGCCTCTCCATCTTACTCAGATGACTTCAGCAAAGAGAAAAGAGCTGCAAGGGAGCGAGGAAAAAGACCAGGTTCGGTGGCAAAGATCACAAAACAGTTCTTGCACAATCATAAACTAAAAACATCTTGGCCACATACAGTCACTTTTAAATGGGAGTCATATAATTAAAAAAGACCATTTGTATAAGGGAGACAGTAACTTTGGCCAACAGACCTCTTGCCACTGATTTAAGAATCTTGGAATAGGTAATTCCAAAGGAAAGGCTTAAAGTAAATGAAAATGTATCCAAGTCATAATCAAACAAAAATGCTACAGAGGAGATTGTTGGGTAGAATTTTTTCAGGGCCCTAAATTTAACCATATGGGATTCTTTTCCAAGTATCATCCTAGTTGATCTTTGGAAAGAAAGGATTTGCTTTTGAATACTAAACCACATTTCATTATGAAAATGGACTCCTAACTCTTTCATTTAGTTATTCCTTGACCACAGGCAGCTTTCTGTGTTCCATGCATAGCATATGAGAAAGTCAATGGTAACTTTTTCAGACATAGCAAACCGTAGCTACAAATATAAGAAATAAGCAATAGTTAAAATCTGTTCTCTTCTCCAAATGAACTGAATTGCCTGCATTAAATACTCTCAGTGGGGATATCACAGCTAACTTTTTCACAATGAAATATAGCTAAAGGATGAAAGGGGGGGCAGGTTTATGATGTGTGAATGATGTGCTTAAGTCATTTTATAAACAAGCACTCTGTACGGCACAACTATTTAACTAGAGGTTTAAATAACACCACATTGGGCATTGTTTACACTTTACATACCTGAGTAATATTGATTTATTAATTGCCCAAACATTTACAGAGCTTCTCTAAGTATCAGAGATTCAGTGAGGTTTCTGCTACAGAGTAGACGGGTGAGTGAAGTTTGGGAGAGGCTGTATGGTAAGGTGAATAAAACTTGGCTTCCAGCCCAGAGGAGCACACAGTGAAAAGGAGAGAGACTTGTAAACTTGAAATTCAGCAAAGAGGAGAACAATGGCTCTTCTGGGTCCATTCAGTGGTTGAAACCTTAACCTTCAAGTTTATTAAGATGGATGCAACAACTGAACTAGAATGCTGGAAGTAAGTAGGGATTCATAGAGAAAGTAACTAGATAATGATGGAAAGATGTAGGAAAAAATTGTTGGAATTTTAATCACAGGTCTATGAAGGGGATGAGAAAAATATAGCACCTAGATTTCTGGTTTGGATAACAGGTAGTACTGGTGTGTTGTAATTTGTGTTCTCTGGAAGCAGATGCTGAAGCAGAGAGTGGCATGATGGGTATTTATTAGAGATCGAATCCTATGGGAGGGAAGTTGTGGCAGAAGGACTAAGCAGAGGGAAATGAACTATAAGGCAGGCTTGATGATGCCTCAGTCAGTCTCACAGGAGATCCTGAGAATATGTTGCCTAGAAGAGATATCCCGAGGGAAGCCAAAGTGGCTGGACCTTTATGCCCTTTCTGTGCTCAGTTATTGGATGTAAACCCAGTCTGGGAAAGATATAATCTGACTTGGACTGGCTCACTGAAAACTAGGCAACTGTTGATGACTAAGCTTGCCAGACTAAGGTTGCCAGCAACTGGCAGCAAATCCTCCTTGAGGGGGGATCCTGGTAGTACAGGTCAGAGTAGAAAGTGGCTTGTGTTTTGCCATAAGGAATTATGTCTTAGTCATCCCTAGAGTTTGGAACCTGAATGCCCCCCAAAGGCTTAGTTCCCAGGGTGGTACTAATGAAATGTGATAGAACTATTAGGAAATAAGAGATGCTTGGGTCATTGTAGGTATTTCCTTGAAGAGGATTGTGTGTCCCAGACCCCATTCACTTCCTTCTGTTTGCTTCCTTGCCAGGAAGGTGAGTGATTTTGCTCTTTCACTTGCTTCTGCCATGACATGCCGCTTCACCACAGGTCCAAAGCAACTAGGACATCTTATCAAAACTATAGCCAAGCCGGGCGTGGTGGCACACGCTTGTAATCCCAGCATTCAGGAGGCTGAGACCAGAGGATCCGGGTTCGCGGCCAGCCTCAGCTACCTAGTGAGGCACTCCGCAACTTAGTGAGACTCGGTTTCAAAATAAAGAATAAAAAATAGGGCTGGGGGTATAGCCCGGAGGTAGAACGCCCCTGAGTTCAATCCCCAATACCGCAAAAAAAAAAACCAAAAAAACAAAACAAAACAAAAAAAAAACTATAGCCAAAAAAATAAACTTTTTTTCCTTATAAGTATATTATCTCAGGTATCTTGTTATATTAACAGAAAGCTGACTAACACAGTCATATTATAATTGAGGGATTGAAAGATACCTAACCAGAACTAGACTCTAGCCAATTAGTCAAACAGGAAATCTCAGAATTCTGTCTTCTTTTCTTTACTTTGACCATTGTTACCAAGCATCTTTATTTTCACAGATCTTCCCAATCTTGGAGAGGTGAAGAAGTGATGCCACTTTCTAGCTGTCACCTGATTTCTCTATTATCTTTCATTAATTACCTTTCTTGCATCAAAAGTATACTATTATTTTTATTTTCTCTCTATTCATTTTTTAGCTTCCACTTTTCACCACTGAAATATCTATTCTCTTGAAAGTTGTTAGTAACAATTAATTAGTTTGTTCCAGAATAGCTTTTTAGTCTTTATGTTCAAGTTATTTAGTATGAATCATAATTTTGGCCTTACCATTGAGACTCAGACAGATTATTTGTCCTGTCAGAGATTGCAAAATTATGCAGTGGCTAAACCAGGATTCAAATTGGCATCTACCTGACTCAAAGCTTTCTTATAACAGCATGCAGCATTTTTCACACTTGGGATTATTGATAAATTCAGAGGTCTTTTTCATAATCCTTTCTTTGGCTGCTTTTGACTATCATCTTTTTTCTTCCATTTGTTTATGTCACTCTGGATTTAGTTATAAATATTGATTTAGTAATAAATGTGGAAATCGAAGACCTGGTCTTACTCCCAGATCTAGACATAAGCACATGACATAAAAGAAAGCAAATATAGTAAGTCCAAAGACTTGTGTGGGTATGTCAATGTTTCTGGTTATTTTAGTTGCTCTATCTCTATATAACTCTGCTGCTTCTGGGAGAATTCCCAAGCACCAGTTAGAAAAAAATGAGCTTATTGAAATAACAGCTAAGTTATACAATTTGCTGAAATCACTGTCCTCTTTCCACTGTACCATGATGATCCAGTGCTTGGCTGGTGTCCTCCTCACTCAAGGCTTTAGCTCACAATTTACGTGGCCAGCAGCCACCAGAAGATGAGTCACAAGCTGGCTAGCCTGTTCTCTGCAATGATTTGGGGCTTCTCATTTTCCTTCTGCCTGTTGTCATTGTCTATCCGTTCCTAGGGTCTACCAGACTCTTGGTCCTCTGGATTTTAGTTTATGGTGATGAAATGTCTCTCCCCAAAGTGTTAGACCTTGGAATCCTCCATGGAACATTTTTTAACTTATTTTGTTCTGTTTATGTCTTGGTTTTTACTTACCAGATAATTATGCCCATTCCTGGATATTTCAGAGCCCTCTATCAGCCAGAGATCCAGCATTCAGGAAGCCAAACCTAGCACTAGCCCATTTGACCAATACCCAGGCTGGTTATCCTGGTACCTCAGAAGAAGAGAACCAACCTCACCAAGTACTGTGTGCATGTGTGTCCCTTTTACTCTGAACTACATCATGATGTGAGACTACAATGCACCAATGAAAGTACATTTAAAAAAGAAGAAGAGAACCATACAGTTGAATTCACAGTTTATTTCTACCATGTCTTCCTAATAATCTCAGAGACATGACCCAGGTCTAATTAACTTTTTGATTCCCCAGTTCCTAATACCTTGCTACATACATGGTAGTGTCTCCACAAATCTTAGCTAAATTAAGCTGGCTGAGCCTCATACAGCTCAAGGTTAGAATTTTAGAATTTCAGTTTTTAGCTGTGCCAGGCATTCTCCCTCTAAACTGGAATGACTCAACATTTCCCTTACATAAAAATTAGGGATGCTGATTGGAATTGTCTATAAAAGACTATAATGTCTTAATATCCTCAAGTGGATACTATAAAAGGCATTTTTATAACTATTACACAGTCATAAAACCCCTAAGAGAATGGTTTTTATTTGTTATGGATTCTGATCCTAATTTCAAATTTCATCTGTTTTTTTTTTTTTTTTTAGAAAAATGGTTTCTGAAGAAAAAATTCTAGAGAGTGGGGGAAGTTTTCAATTCTAAAATAGTGGAGAACCATATGATATTAGAAAAGGTTTGATTTCCCAAAGAAGAAATCAGTATTTACTTTAACATGTCTCTAGTCTTTTTCTCTTTCCTTAAGTGGTAATATATTCTTATTTTTGTTTATTATTATTTTGCTTATTATTATTTTTGTTCTCTGCATTACAAAAAAAGGAAATTAAACTATATTACCACAGGAATCCAACTGAATCCATAATTGTGCAATGGATATGGTAAGTCTATCAAAGAGGGACATATGTTGGCCTCTGCAAGACAATGAAATCATCCTAAGAGTGGCTGTATCTTAATTTAAGGAAATAATAAAGGGATTTCTAACTAAAACTACTATGGATAGAACAAATATCTGTAAAATGGTAGTTTACTCTGGCGTATGGGGTTACAAAGAGTGGAGAGCAGTACTATGTATGTGGAAGGTAATATTAGCATTGGAGGACACTTTTTAAAAAATTTATTTTTCTTTTCATATTTAAAATTTTTGTTATTTTATGCATTATTGGCATATTATAAGTGTACATAGATTATAAAAATTATTTGAATACTTATTATTTACAAAATATTTACCACATTGATGTAGAGCTCCAAGAGATGTGGGCATGGATATCTTATCACTATATATCTTAGTATGGTGTATAATTACAATGTGCCAAATAGAAGTATACTAAAAAACAAAACAAACAAACAAACAAAAACAAAAACAAGATGCTCATATGATCTGCAAAAGTTAAAGCGACTTTTGTAAACAACTCCCTTCTTTTACCCTCTCAATTCCGAATCAATTGAAATTGGGGCAAAAAAAAAAAAATGAAGCAAATGGAGACCAAGCGGGCTTTCAGGGAACGTGTGGCAATGGGCCTCCTGATTCAGAGCCGTAGAGCTAAGCAGGGAAAGGGCAGCTCAGGACCTTTCCCACTAAGTTTCCACATGGTCCACCAGAGCAGATTCTCTGCCAGCAAACTGACAAAGGAGAACGGAAAGAACTACACTTGCTGGATTCTCCTGCCACACTCACCAGTCCAAATCACCTTGCCTCTCCTGAGAGGAGAGAGGAAAGAAACTGAGAGGGGAAAAATTCCTTTGAAAGGAAAAGAAGAGTGAGGAATGAGAGCACTATCCACCCCTCTCAGCACCAGCAGACACTGTGTAACTGGTTCGTCCCTGCATGCATCTCTCCACAGAGTTGTGTGGGAGACTGCTGGGGAATACAGATGAATTTCCCTGCAGGTCGGTTTTCTAAGAACTACGTTTAAATTTTTTTCCAACATGGGTTTGGCTTGATAAGGTCACTTTCTAATTGTTTCTGTTTAATGGTACCACTGAACACTGAAAAGAATATCTTTTAGTTTTCTCATAAAAACTTCTTTTACTACAATTCTGGATACTCAAAACTGCTATCATCTCAGCAATGGCTTTTTCCTTAGAATGGTCATCACACTGTTCCGCCATGTTTCAGTTCTTGCAAGGTCTACAGAAGAGCTTGAAGATTGATGCCAATACAAGAGACGGAGGAGGAATGGTCACAGGTGGGAAGCAAGACAGGAAGAAAATTCCCTGAATCCCACAAAAAAATTTCAGGAGAAAATTTAAGAAGTGCTCAAGATGTTGCTGTTGAACAGTTAATAATAAGGACTGAAATATATGTTTGAGTCTGACTAAGAAACCACTGTGTACTCAGACAAGAGTAGTTATAGCAGAGTAGAGAGATTAGCGAAGTTTACAAAGAGCCAAGGAGTAATCATGCTGTGGAAATAAAAACTGATCTGTGATGGACTGCAAATTTCCACTTTCAAGGTTTAGCTATGAAAAGAAGGAAGAATAAAATACAAAATCTTATAGAAAATGTTAGGTCAAGGAAAATTTTTTTTTCATTAAAAAAAATTCTTTCCATCAGCAAACATACTGAAAAGACATAATAATTGGTAAAATACACTCTACAGAATGGCAACTCTACAGCACTAAAATGACACCAATAAAGTACTAATTCCTGTGGCCTCAATAATTATACCATATGATATAAAAGGGGGTGAAATGTGATAAAGAGCAATATGAGGCAAGAATGTTCAGAGTAGACCAAGGACTCCATCAAAGGCTTCCTGAAGAATAGTTTGGCTGTTTCTAAAAGTTATAGGTAGAACAAGCTGGGCAGGGTGGTACATGCTCGTAATTCCAGTATTTGGGAATCTGAGGCAGGAGGATCGCAGGTTTGAGGACAGCCTCAGTAAGTAATGAGCCTCTCATCAACTTAGTGAGACTCTGTTTCAAAATAAAAATAAAAAGAGCTGGAGGTATAGATCAGAGGTAGAATGTCCCTGAGTTCAATCCTCAGTACAAGAAAAAAAAAAAAAAGCTGGAAAAAAGGGACAAAGGCCTTCAGAATGGCAGTGGCATGTGAGAAAAAGGTATTGATTAAGGCATAACAATTAGAATGCATTTTTGAAATACACAGATTAAAGTTCCTCTCATTCCCAGTCTTTTCTTCAGGGATCCCAAACAACTGCTCAGGTTAAACCCTTATTCTTCTCTCTAAAAAGAACTCCCAAACCTGAATTAGTTCAAATATAGAATTATAAGTGAAAGTAGACATAAATCAAGTTGGAAGAAATAAGAGAATTTGATTTGGTTAATGGTGTATTTTTCCTTTTCTTTGCCTAAGTACATATTTATAATATATCGTGCAGTACATACTGTGTACAAGACATGAGCTTCAGCATTTTATCTATATTAATTTGTTTCATGCTCACAGCAACCCTATAAAAAAAGTGCTTCTGCCAGGCATGGTGGTACACACTTGTAATCCCAATATTTGAGAGGCTGAGATAAGAGAATCAAGGTTCTAAGCCAGCCTCAGCAACTTAGAGAAACCCTGTCAGGGGCTGGGTGTGTAGCTCAGAGGTAGAATGTCCCTGAGTTCAGTCTCCAGTACAAAAAAAAAAAAAAAGAAAAAGAAGGAAAGAAAAGAAAAATACTACTGCTATTCACTTTACAAAGGAGAAAACTAAGACATAAACTAAATTTATTTCTCAAGGAATCAGCTATCAAGTAGCAGACAGGAATCCAACCTAGACAATCCAATACCTGGGTCATACTCTTAACTGCTGCTTTACCCTGCCTGTCCTTCTGCTGGATTTGGTCCTATGCCTCACATTTATTTTAGCTAAAACTAAGTAAAAGTTATGAGTTCACTGCCTAAAAATGTCAAAGGTATGTTATGTCTTATAATGAAAAGTAATGGTCCTAACTCATACTTCTACCCTTAAACACACACAAAAAATAACCAGTGGCTTTTTTCAATCTAATATTTTTATGTGTAAACATGTATTTAATATAAAATTTATAAGTAATTTATCTTTATTGTATATCGTATATACACATTTTCCAAAAGCTAAACACTAACACTGTTAACTTCCTACCTACCCAATATTACAGATGTTATAGGAAATTGAAAAATAGTGAAAGCCTTCCCACTTCCCATTTATCCCAAAACTAATTACAATTCCCAATTTCTCTGATCATTTTAAGAAAAAAGACTTGCCCATAACACAAATATATATGTCTATTGATATATTCCTTTAAACATGTACACATAGAGTAAATGAATTACCTTTAAAAACTGTGCTGAGCCTTACCTTTTTTGTTTTACAACTAAAAGCACATCACTAACATTTTTCCACTTCAAGGCACACACGTCTACTTTCTTTCCTTTTAAAGGCTGCATGAGTAAGCCGGGCATGGTGGTGCATGCTTGTAATTCCAGCATTTGGGAGGCTGAGACCGGAGGATCTGGGTTCGTGGCCAGCCTCAGCTACCTAGAGAGGCACTCCACAACTTAATGAGACCCTGTTTCAAAATAAAGAATAAAAAATAGGGCTGGGGGTATAGCTCGGAGGTAGAATGCCCCTGAGTTCAATCCCCAGTACTGCAAAAAAAAAAAAAAAAGGCTGCATGAGTGACATTCCATGGTAAGATTATACTTTACACTATAAGTTATTTAACCAATATTTTCATTTACTGATAAGCATTTTCATTATTTCCAATTGTTTATGTTTTCCCAAGAAGCTATTCTATTCATTGTGAAGTTAAGTAAGTTATAGGTTTCTTTTCTCAAGTTTAAAAAAAAAAGAACAATGATTATAAAATCTAGGAAAAATAGCTGAACATGAAAGTCAAGGCCTACATATAAAGTAGGTTGAAATATGGTATGGATTTAAGTAATTAATAGTGAGAGAAAACGTACTTGACTTTTGCACTAGGATTTTGTTGTTGTTTTTGTTGAGTGGTGCATTGATGCAGCTTTGGTTCTGTGAAGAAATCGTTGTGATTTCCACATGTGCTCTAAGACTAAGAGAAAGAAAATGAGTGAACAGTTGGATGCAGCAGCTCTCCATAAACACATGAGTTAGCCCAATTTCTCATTCCTGTCCTTTCTCCCCGTCAGCTGGGGTCCAAATGTTAACTGGGAGGACCAGGAAGATTAGCTGATGATGAACTGGCCACACCGACACACAGGTGCAGCACACACTCATACTCCCCAGGCCTCCCTCCTCCCTGGGTTCTGCTTCGTCCTTCTTCTTACTCCTAAGTTCTTTTCAATTCCAAGACTTTTTTGAAATTTTTTTTAACCTTCATCCCTCTATCTTTCCTATGTGTTCATTTCTTTTTGTGCTTATTGTAATTTTCATAGACTATCTGCCTGAACTAGAAACCACAGGAAAGATTATTTTTTAAATAGTGGTATTTAGTTTCACATATAGGCTAAAATTATTGATTCATATGGTAAAGAGGAAAAATACAGGAAAATTTGGGAGTAACTAATGACTCAGTTCCTAAAGAGGACAGTAGGTTGGCTTCAGTGCGTCAATAAAGTTCCTCAATAAGGAAAAAAAATAAACATTCATTCATTTAAAATTCTTTAGTAAAGTTCTACTATAGTCCAACAATGTCAAAACACTGGGAAATAGAGCAGTAAATTATACAAACAAAAGGTCTAATTTTGGGATTGTGCATTCTAGTTGGAGGAGGTAGACAAGGGAGAAAGTGAATGAACAGAATGTTACATGGCAGTAAGTGCTATGAAGAGAAAAAGAAAGCATGAAAGGGAGAGATGGAGTCATTGGAATCAGGTAATTTTAAGTAAAGTGATCAGAAAAACTCAATGAAAACAAGACATTTACCCCTGAAATAAATAAAGTAAAAGCCAGGCAAATATCATGAGGGAAACTGTTTAGGGCAGAAAGAAGAACATATGCAAAAGCCTAAGTCCAAAGGAGGTTCACATGCAAGGGAAGACAAGAGGTGAGTGAGAAGAGTGGGCCATGAGGTCAAAGAGCAGTGGTGTGGTGTCCAGCGTCTGTAATCCTAGTACTTGGGAGGCTGAGACAGGAGAATTGAAGTTTTAAGGCCAGACTCAGTGAGTTAGCAAGACCCTCTTTCAAATAAAAAGGGCTGAGGATATAGCTAGGAAATAGAATGCCCCTGGGTTCAATCCTCACTAACACACACACACACACACACACACACACACACACACACACACACACAAAGAGACAATGACGATCCCATTGGTAAAGAGCTTCATAGGTTATTACAAAGACGTTGGCTTCTATGTTGCGTGAAATGTAAAGACAATAGAAAATCTGAGGCAGAAAACGTAATCTGATATATATTTTAACAGAATAACTCCATATATTGTGCTTAGAACAAATTATAGGATCACAACGCTGGGGAAAAATATGATAAATTCAAAGCTTATTGAAATAATCCAGACAAGAAATGATGGTAACTTAGATGGCAAGGGGACTCCAAAGTTTTTGGTCTAAATAACTGAAAGGATGGAGTTGTCAAGGAAGCTGATGGAACAGCAGCTTTTGGTAAAGAAGGTAATGAGTTTTGTTTTGAATATGTTAAGTTTGAGAAGTTTATTGGATATCCAATAGAAATGTGTAATAATGTGTAATACATAATAAATATGAGTGCGCAGTTCAGGGGAGAGGTCGGTCTGGTGGTTTAAAGCATGAAACAGATAAATATTTATACTCCCTTTCTCTTATACAGAAAAGAAGGACAGATGTTGTAATAGACATTTTCATGATTTAGGGTAGGGGAATTATTTGCATCTGTCTATAAAGATTGAAGCAAAATTACCTCTAAAAGAAGAAAAGTTGAGGCTGTTAGCTGGCAATAAATTAAAAAAAAAAAAAGGATCACCAAGCAAGCAATATTGAGGGCCCAGATAGTCTTGAAAAATCCTAAGTTTGTAGTAGTTCAAGTTTATGGTTACACAGTTTTACTTCTGCAATGTTTCAATAGACTGTACCCTAAAACAAGGAAGGTTGTTCTTATATTCAGGCTGAGGAATTTATTGGGGCAGTATGGAGAAAGGAAGGAGCAGGAGAAAAGTAATGATACTTGTGAGAATATTATATAATTGGTAACTGTAGAATCCAAACTAAGCAAGAAGCATATAAAATAGGGATAGTTTAAAAATTCATATAAAATACAGAAAATTGATGTAGTATAGTAGTAGAACTCCAGTGAACTGAATACCATGTAACAGAAACTATGTTTTGCAGCAAGTGCCAATATCCTTACTTGCACTAACAAGAACATCACCTAGACAGTATATAGGATGCACAATATATAGAACATTTAAAGAAGGAGAAAGCTTCCAGTAAAACTGATACTTTTCATAGTTGCAACATTTAGTTCTCTGGTCAAATTATCTGGGCTTTTTCATTCTGAACTGGTTTCATTTGATTTGAGCCAAAGTCCCATGTGATTCTCTCTAACTTTCCCTGGAATGTTTGAGCAGACATAGGCATAATAATATAATTGTGGTTGGTCAAGTCTCTTAACAAAGGATAGAATGTCCTCTCATGACATTCCAAAGAGATGAGTTAGTCTCAGCTGAGAGCAGAAAAGAAGCAAGGGCCTTGGACCTGGAGCCTCCCTGTAAGCAGATCTAGGCTTCTGTTGACTTATTCCAAGGAAATAATGGTCACTAAGGATGCATTCTTTTAAGTCTATAAAACACCAAAAACTTTAGAAGGATAAATCTAGAGATTAGTGGATGTCTTTCCTATCATGCTTCCAAATTATCAGGGTGTATTTAGGAGAATAACAAGAAGGCATTCCCAAGGTGCATTCCCAGAGCTCATAATCTAGCAGTAACAGAGACAAGTCTGATTGGTTTAAGAAGACAGAGGCCTGTATTAAAAGGACCAGAAGTATAAGTGAACTAAAATCAAGATTTCAGCAGGACTATGTTCCTTCTGAAGGCTGTGAAGGAGAATCTATTTCCTGGCCTTTTCTAACTTCTGGAGGTTACCAGCGTTCCTTGGGTCATGACCACTCCCTTCATCTTAACAGCCAGCAGCATGCCATCTTCAAATCTCTGACTTCCTTGCTTCCATTATCACATATCACATCTTCTCTGACTCTGACCCTCCTGCCTCCCTTGCAAAAGAACCCTGGCAATCACAATAAACTCACCAAAATAATCAGGAATAATCTCCTCATTTCAAAATCCTTAATCTAAGCATATCTTCAAAGTTCCTTTTGCTAAGCAAGTTAAGATAGCCACAGGTTCTGGGATGTTAAAATGTGGACATCCTGGTGGACTTCAGGAGCTTATTTTGCCTCTTGCTGCTGGGTTTCCTCATGTAGATGCACGATTCTCTGTGGGCTGGCTCAAGGTGACAGAACATGGTGGTCTTGAGGTTCCAACTCAGCAAGAAATCAGGCTCCAATTACATGTACTTGTCAAGTCTCTGCTACCATCACATTTGATCCCTGTGACCAAAGCAAGTCACATGGTCAATCCAGGTTTGAGAGAAAGGGAAATCTACTCCAGATCTGTATGGAAAGCTCTATAAATGGCACACCATAAAGGCTCTGAAGAAACGAGGGGAAGAATGTGAATGAGATTCTTAAGACAAGCCCAACACTGGTTGGAATAATCGAGGTCTTTTACAAGCTGTTTCCTTTACCTGGAATGCTCAAAATACACTTATCTTCTCCCAGCTAAATCATTTACCTCTTTCTTATCACTGTTTAGATATGACCTCCTCCAGGAAGCCTCCCTTGCAACCCCAAAGCCCATAAGGTTCCTGGTGTTTGGTCTTTGAACTCTCATCAATTCTGAACACTTGCCCCGAATATAACACTTAACACACTGTAATTAAATCATCTGTTTATCCTTCTGCCTTTCAACTTAGACTGTAAGCTCCTGTGGAAGAAAAACGGATCTTAGTTGTCCTTGCTTTTCTTGTAATTTAATGATATATCCTATACATAGTAGCCTAATAAGAATTTACTAAATAAATATATTAATGAATCTTCTAGGAACTCCACCCCTCAATTACTACTAATTTTTGGTTAAAAGATACTTCTTACTTCATGAATCTCTAACACTCTATTCTTCTACTTTGGAACTCATCATTTCATTGATATGCTAAATAGGAAAGGAAGAAATTACCAGTACTCAATATCAGTCACGGAAAAATTTTTCCTTGGAAGAAAGAGTTAAATTGTGATCCTGGAACCAGCAACAAGTTGACAATATAAATTTTTTAAAATCCACAGATTGCTGCCAAGGGTGCTAACGAGAGATCTCTGAGGCTTTCTTCAGCTGGGTGGCCAGTCAAAATTAGGAATACAAGGCTAACTTGACTAGAGTTCTTCCAAACTTAAACCAAAATAAAAGCTAAGATATTTTGGGATGTTTCCAAGAAGGTCTTAAGGGGCTGCCTGATTGCTGTTAATACATAAGGCAGAAGGCAAAGATTTCCAAAATTATATGACTCAAGGGCTAAGATTCCAAAACTGCAGACACAACATGAGTAAGCAGGCCACTCCAAATTGCCAGTGGAATTAAGAAATCAAAAAGGAGATAGTGAGTTACAAGAAACAGAACTTGTTTGAGGGAAAGGATACTCTATATGCCTGTAACCAAGAAAGCTGGTTATAATATAAATGAAAATGAAATGTACAGATGTTTAGTGTGATGAAATAACCCAGGAGGCACCCACCCTTGACTTATTCTCCAATGTAATAGTCTTTGGATCACAAATAGAATAGGAGTGGGCATCTTGTACTGTTTTTTTAGCTCAGGTAATGATATTCCTATAACCTAAGTCACAAAGGACAAAAATGAATAAAGACAGCATTGAAGCCCCAAAACATTCAAGCCAGTTAATGTTTAAATAACTTCAGAGTGTTCCTATTCTAATGTTAAAACTGTCATCACTAGTACACTGAATATTTTATAGAATCTCAGTTAATCATGCCTTAAAACAACAATAATGATAATTCCCAGGACTTTTGAGGAAGTTTCTGAATTCTGTGCCCCCAAAAGAATACACTCTAAAAGCCACAGTCTTGTCTCTTGGAAACTCACTCTTGTAATATCATCTGTGAATTGCTATAGCCTATATTGTCATTAATGTTGAATTCTCAAAGACATAATTCATTCAATCATCACACAATCTTGAGAAGTAGACACTAATATTATATTCATTTTCCAGGTGCAAAATTGGGCACAAAACATTTAGCCAATTGTCTAGGGTCATATAATTATCATATGACATACTTGAATCTAAGCAGGGGATTTTTGAACCTATTCCACCAACCAATATACTATGTCTCCATCCTAAAGCAAACCTTTAGGATAGATATATTCGAATGATTTAGAAACATACCAACAGGATCATTTTAATTTCGCAAAGGCCTTGAGCATACTGGATAAGCTCTCTACCACTGAGCCACATCCCCAACTCAACAAAAATTCCTTTACTGCATGTTAAGTATGAAGTTTGTAGTGGTTTAGGCCGGGTCCCCCGGCCCTCATGGAAACTGGATGACAATGTTGGAAATAGGGCTTGGTTATCATCTTAGCAGTGGATAAATCCATTGTAATGAATTCATTTAGGTGGTGGCCCAGGCCGGTAGGGTGCAGCTGGAGAAGATGGGTCCCTGGAGCTGCAGCCTTGGGGATTATACGTGTGTCCTCCTCCCCTTGCTTGTTATCTTGTTTCCAGCCCCAATGATGTGAGTGAAACCCTGCATTCCTCCTCTCTCTGCTTCCTGCTGCCATGCCCTGAGATCTATGGTCACTGGTCTCACAAGGACTGAACTCCAAAATCTTTAAGGAAAATTATGAGCAAATAAATCTTCCTTCCTCTAAGTTACATGGTCAAGTCTTTGGATTATAGCTGTGAAAATGCTAATATAAAGTTTTTATTAGACTTTTCCCCCAAGCTCAAGAAAAATGTATATGAAGTGGTTGTTTATTGTTTTAAAATTTTTTAAAAATAATTTTACAACTGCCTTATTAACAAAGAAAGGTAAGTTTAAATATGAATCCACAAACTAGATATGTAAGAAATAATATTTATTCATTATAATAAAATCTATTTAAATCCCCACCCATGCCTCCCCTTGCATTCAGCTATCAAGGAAAATAATTCCATTCACAATAACCTCAAAAAAAAATAAAACCCTTAGCAATAAATTTAATCAAGGAAGTAAAAGACCTCTACAATGAAAATTATAGAACACTAAAGAAAGAAATTGAAAATCTTAAGATCTCCCATGTTCACATATAGGCAGAATAAGTATCAAAATGGCCATACTACCAAAAGTCATCTACAGATTCAATGCAATCCTTGTTATAATACCAATGTCATTCTCCACAGAGCTAGAGAAAACAGTTCTAAAAATTCTTAGCAATAAGAACCATACTGAAAAAAAAAAAAAAAAAGAACCATGCTGGAGGCATCATAATACCTGATCTCAAATTATAGTAGAGTGATAGTATTAAAAATAGCATGGAATTGGCACAAAAACAGACACGTAGACCAGTGGAATAGAATAGAAAATACAGAAACAAATCCTCACACTTATAACCAGTTGATTTTTGACAAGGGTGTCAAAAACATACACTGAAGAAAAGATAGCCTTTTCAACAAATGGTGTTGGGAAAGCTGGTTCTCCATGTGTACAAAAATGGAATTAGACCCCAAACTCTCACCCTGCTCAAGAGTCAGCATAAGATGGATAAAAGACCTAAAAATTAGACCAGAGTCTTTGCAATTACTAGAAGAGGGCATAGACACTTCAACATATAGGCACTGGTAGAGACTTCCTCAATAAGACCTCCAAAGCCCAGAAGATAAAATTAAGAGCCAATAGACAGGATGGCATTAAATTTAAAAGCTTCTGTGAAAAATAGGAAACAATCAAATGTCTAAAAAGAGAACCTACAGAATGGGAGAAAAATTTTGTTAGCTACTCCTCTGAGAGAGGACTAAACTCTAGAATATACAAAGTAATCCTTTCTGTTATAAGGGGCCTTAACTCACATAGTCATCTCTTAGAATCCCAATGTCCATTTCCACAGCCTGTGTGACTCTTGTGTGTGTGTTTGCTCTGTTGATTTGTTGCTCCTTGTGTTCAGTATGGGAATCACAGACAAGGTGGAAGCCTCCATACCTAGGTCCATTCTCTTCTGATGCTCTATTTTTTAAGATCTCAACATGTCTCTAGGACACATACTTCTGGTCTTATCTCCTCCCTTACACTGCCATTTCCATAAGAGCAGGAACCATGCCAGCCTTTCACATGGCTATATTCTCATTGCTTACTATCGAGAGTGAGGTAAGGAGAGTATAGTGAGTGCTCAATGTTGGTTGAGTGTATTAATAAATAAATGAGCTAAGAATATTTTATTTGTCTTCAAGATTATCATTCTTACTGGATTATCATTCAGATTGTAGTCATGAACATGTAACAATTCTAAAATGAATTCAATCACTTTTAATGATATAATTATCTTGTGAGCCCAAAACTTTTCTTTGGGGGAACTGAAAACTGATGTACCTCATAATGTTCCTCAGTATGACTGCTTAAATTTATAGGTTTATTCATTCATTAAATAATTTATTGAAAACCCACCTACTTTTTAGGTCTTCTAGGAGATTCAGGAACTAGCTAGATAAATCAAGTGCATAAATGGCTTAAAAGAATATATATCTTAGCAGGTATATAGCTCAGTAAGTCAATTCTACACCTGCTACACAATATAATGAGCACCATGGATTACTGGAAAATGAACAGTTATGGCCATGTATATGTTCTCAGTAAAAAGGAAAGTTTATAGGATGTTTGAGTTTCCCAGCCTTGTTTATGGCTCTCAGGGATCATACAAGTCAATAAAGATAGGCAACATAGCACTCAAATAAACACATGTATTTTCTTAAATCTTTTTTTGTATTTTTTATTTCATATTGATTACATTCGTTTGGTGGATACATGGATCCTTCAACTTAAAGTAACAAATAATGGTGTTTATTAATTAACATTCATTGAAGGTTAATTGTACCAAGTAGCGTTAAGGTAAAACTGTTTTTATCATACCACACTAATTCTTCCTGAGAACAGTCAAGTGCTCCCTCAGAGACCTGGGAATCTAAGAGAGTACATGCAAAACAAAGACAGAGTAAAGCTTATAAAATCCACTAATGATTAACAATAATAAGTGCTGGTGATAATGTGGAGAAATAGGAACTCATACAGTTGGTGGGACTGCAAACTAGTACAGCCATGATGGAGATCAGTGTGAAGGGTTTCTCAGAAGATTGGGAATGGAATCACCATATGACCTAGAGATACTGCTCCTGGACATCTTTTCAAAGGAGCTGAAGTCAGAATATTATAGTGATCCATGCATATCCATGTCTATAGCAACACAATTCACAATCACCAAGTTATAGCATGGTCTAGGTGTTCATCAATAGATGAATAGATCACAAAACTATGGTATATACACACAATGGAATTTTACTCAGCCATAAAGAAGAACAAAATGATGTCATGTGCAGGAAAATGGATGAAACTCAAGAATATTATGCTAAGCAAAATTAACCAGTCTCAAAAAATGAATAATTGTGTATTTTCTCTTATATATGGAAGCTAGATAGAAATTGGTAAACAAATGTAACACCAAGATAGAAGAACACAGACTACAAGGGAGTGATAGATGGAGTTTAGGGGAAAGAGGAGAGGGGACAGAAACATTGAGAATGTAACAGTTGAAATAATGCTATATACCTATATAAAATTACCAATTCCAATCTTAAAGACATGTGTGGAGAGGGGGAGGGACTCAGAGGGAAGAGTTCCAAGAAATGTGTGCATGTATATTCCTATCATTCTCTACCTCAATGTAATGTGTAATTACAATACATCAAACAAAAGTATATATATATATGGAAAAGGAAAGGAAAGGAATAAAGTTTATGAAATCCTTTAATAATCAGTCCAATTTTTCCCATCCTGGGCTAAAGGAGAGGGCTTGGGTGACAGGAAAGAAGGCGCCTAGGCTGGGCTGTACATTAATGGGTTTAGTATTATTTTGTTTACTTGACCAGTGTCAATGTGCTCATTTGGGGAAAACACTCACTTTAGTCTAAAGTTCCCGGGGAGAGACATAAACATCACAACAAAAGACAGACCCATGCAGAACCAAAGTATATACTAGATGAATTCACATGGTGGGTGACTCCTTAAAGTGATCACCTGAAGAATATAGTGGCCCTTGGAATCAGCAGAAGAGAGGAAAGCCCACTAGAGCAGACTGGAAAGCAGTGTCAGTCACGAGTTAACGGAACAGTATCCAGGCAGTGACCGCAACATGTTGTCCCTGAAAGTGATAACTAAATGCATGTTCTTAAAAGGAAAATGAGAACAAACTTTGTCATAAGGCATTCATTCTGCAGTTTTTCCTATTTTTTATACACTTGTGTTTTTCCCCAAAGTTTTCTGGAATGGATATGTTTTGCTATTATAATCAGAAAACAAATTTTGTTTGTTTTGAACAGCATGCAGACTTTCCACCAATCATTTTACCTGCCAACTTCAAAAGGATAGCTACTTACCTTCCCTATTGCACTGTCAGCAGATATTCTAAAATCATTGACTTAAATCGAGAATTAAGAAAGAAAAAAGTAGTCCCAAACTGTAACATCATGATGCCACATATTGATTAGGATTTGGTTTTTTTCTAATTTGAAAAAAAAAAAGAGTCACAAAATGCAATTGGGCAGAGAGGAAGAGCTACATCATTCCTGATTTTAAAAGTGATATATAAATGGCTAAAGTGATGATGTCATTCTTGAACAAGTAGGATTGAAAAGAGCCTCTGTTAATAGCTTCCCTGGAAGCCAATCAAGGCCTGTTGTTAGAGAAATAATTAATCTCACTGTTTATCATAATGTGTTCCTTGGCTCTGATGCTAATTGAAGAAATTCAGGAGCCATTATCCCAAGACATAATCTAGACCAAAATGACAACATTTTTTTTCTGAACCAATCCACAGTAGTGGCAGTGAATAAACTGTAAAGGTTGATTACATAAATGATATTACCATGATTTATTTCTAAAACTAAAATGTGTTTAGTTTACATATGTATTGCTCTGGACCTGAAACAAGTAAATATCTAAAATTCTTCAGATAAAACAAAAAATGGATGGAGAAAATAATTGCAGATTGAAAAAAGCTGATGCAGCATTTTTTACAGTGTGATCACAACAAAACTGTGGTGATTAGTGAAGTGTATTTTTATAGGTGATGAAGCTATAATAAAAATTCAAGGCTGAGTATGATAGTGTGCACCTGTAATCCCAGTACCTAGGAGGGTGGGACAGGAGGATCACAGGTTCAAAGCCACCCATAGCAACTTAGTGAGACCCTCAGAAACTTAGAGAGACCCTGCTTCAAAATAAAACATAATATATATATATATATATATATATATATATATATATATATATATACATATACATATATGTTGTGGTATAGCTCAGATGTAGAATGCCCCTGGGTTTAAATACAAGTACAAAAGAAAGAGAAAGAAGGAAGGAAGCAAGGGAGGGAGGAAGGGAAGAAGAAAGACAAAAATCAGGACATTGGTTACTTCCAAGGAAATGGAGAGAATTGCGATGCAGACAGGACAGAAAAAGAATATTAGGGCTACGTGACAAAGTTCTATTTCTTTATGTGCTACAAAAGATATTGAATTTATAATAACTTATGATGCCCTAAAATTAAATTACTTGTAAATTAGTACATAGATGCCCATAAAAACCACATATATCAGGCATTAAATATAATCTTTTGAAAATTCTATCAATTGTGATCTCTCTCCTCACCCTACCCCCAACCATTCCTCATCCAGAAAGGTTTAGAAATTTAGGATAATGTATAGATGCCAGAATTAGTTATCAAAATTACTGTAGGGGCATCTTTAGCAGTATTGTGATGGGGATATACTGATAACATTATAAGAAGCAGGTCTGTAAGCAAGAGAAATGCCCCAGACAACAGAAAATTTTCCCAACCTAAATGTAGATTGTCACCAATGTGAAATTAACCAATCAATGATTATTATCTAATTTCCCATGATATCACATTTATTTATTTCATAATGCTCATTTCTGTCCTTTATGAATGGAAACACCCTCACACATACATGCCTAGACATACATATATGTCTCTGTGTGTGTGTGTGTGTGTCTTAAAAAATACAAAGAACTAGGGTATCGTTTTCTAGATTGAGCTCTTTACTGCACAGTTTGCTAAATTATAGTTTGATTGTATAAGGTTAAGTTGAGCTTTAAAAGCAAACAATCTGGAAGCAAAATCTGGAGCAAGATACTCAATTCTTCTAAAATTTATTCATATATAAAATGAAAACAGTATCATTAGCTGCTTGTACAAGTTAACTGTTGCTAAATCCCCCATCACTTCAAAATTTAGACTTTCAAGCAATAACCATTCATGATAGTTCACAATCTGGGCTGCAGGGTGCCGGGCTCATCTCAGTCGGGATCACTTAGGTTTCTGCAGTCACTGGAAGGGAGGCTGGGACTGGTTAGTGTAAGATAACCTTGCTTGAGAAGTCTTGGCTCTGCTCCATGTATGTCAAATGTCTCTACAAAAAGTTAGTCCAGGCATGTGTACTGGTGAGGCAGAAGTCCAAGAAACAGAAAGGAAATAAGCATTTTGTCAAGCCTCTGCTTGCATCAAATTTCTATTGTTCTGTTCTCCAGAGCAAGTAACATGGTCAAATGCAAGTCAGTGTTGAAAGAAATGATTAAAGTATGAGATGTGGGGATGTGTGAAAAATTGGAGCCATCAATACGAACAACCCACCACACTACATCACAGAGAGTCACACAGGCCCATAAATGCAAAATGCATTGCACAATGCCTGGCATACAGTAAGTATTCAATAAGGGACAAAGAAGAGTAATGTTTACACATAATATTTCCAACTTTTTACCCAGTATAGCTAAATATACATTATACATTATAGCAGTGTATGAATTTAAGGCTGCTTATTTCTAGAGAAATGTTTTTAAATAATAGAGACTTTGGAAACTTCAAGTTACTGAGAACTTATTTCTTAGATCTGCGTTGACTTAGTTCAAACCTCTTGGAAAAAGCACAAAACCAATAATGAAGAAAAAGAGCACAAATAATATGAGCTTTCCTAAGTCTCATTAGCAATGCACAGACTGTTAGTAGAACTGAATGAAAAATAAATAAATAAAAAGAAAAACTTTTTTTTAGCATGAAGGTTATTTCCCTCCAGTGAAGTTTAACAAACCACCTTGAAAACATTGAACCTGAACCCCAAGAAGTTCAATGAAAAGTATGTAGAGCTTTCTGACCAGATTTCTTCATAGGGTCACAAAAGCATATGCTCATTCTTAATTAGTAATCGTGAGCTGACACGGTATTACTAGACCTTGAACATAGTTTTGAAAAAGCTTTAGGCGAGCGAAGGTTTTCACTGACCCTTCAGAATAGGCACTGGCCCTACCCAGAGTTCTGCTTCCATGCCCAAGCATGAAAAGAACAGACACGTGCATCAGTTGAATGTGTCTACAAAGAGAGAGGTTGGTGATTCCTGGAAACTGGAAACACAAACGAGACAGTTAGGTAAGAGGCCCCAAACCATTTCCTTTCAGTCAATTATTTTACTGATTTTGCTTTCTACCCAGAAATAAACAAACAGTAAAATAGATTATATCATCAGGGTGTGTGTGTGTGTGTGTGTGTGTGTGTGTGTTACTGGGATTGAATCAGGGGCATTCTACCTCCAAGCTATACCCTCAGCCCTTTTTAATTAATTTTTGAAACAGGGTCTTGCTAAGTTGCTGAGTCTCGCTACAGTTCTGAGGCTGGCCTCAAACCTGCAATCCTCTTGTCTCAGCCTTCCAAGTACTAGGATTGCAGATGTGTGCCATACCTCCTGGCTCATGAACATCTTTTTTGTGAAAGACATGTCATTAATGGTTTCTTCCCTGATGTGTCGTTTCCCCACTGCTGCTGTGACAAATTCCCATAAATTTGGTGGCTTAAAACAACAGTTACGTATTATCTTATGTTTCTGGAAGTCAAAAGTTTCTCGAGTAAAGGTATCAGTCAGCTCTAGAAGAGAGATCATTTCCTTGACTTTTCAAGAAGGGAGGGAATCTTCTTGAGAGCCTCTTGGGGACTCTCAGATGACCTTTATTGCTCAGACAACAATCCCATGCTCTTCAGTCTGAAGTGTAGTTCACCTGGAACCCAGGCTACTGTGTAACAAGCTTTGCCAACCCACTAGCCCCACTCAGATTCTAGGGTCAGCTGCAATGTCATGTTGGGGGAAACTCTCCCCATATGTTCTAATGAGAAACAGTGGTTCTAGTGTTCTTAAAATGGAGAATCTAGGCCAATCTTGGTGGTGCATGCCTGTAATCTCAGTACTTGGGAGGCTGAAACAGGATCACAGGTTTGAGGCCAGTCTCAGCAAGTTGGAGAGACCGTTAGAAACTTAGTGAGGCCCTATTTCAAAATAAAATACAATTGGAGGTATAGCTTTGAGGTAGAACACCCTAGGGTTAAATCCCTAGTACCAAAAAACAAAATAAAATAGAGAACCCTCTGAAAAACCAGCCATGTTGCCAAAGTAAAGGAGGGGAGAGGAGAGGCTAACTATAAACAAAGGAACAGGCATGGGGATTGGTGAATGTCCTCTCCACAGATGTGGGGAGGCTTTTCCTTCAGAAAGTTACAAAAGTCCACAAGACGGCTGTTTGTTTCCAAAATGTTTAGCAGATTTTAGGGTAATGGACAGTGTTGGGTAAGACCACTTATAGAAAATAATAGTCCTTGGTCAAATGTAAGCTAAATAAAGCAAGAGCATGCTCAGCAACTCCTCCAACAAATGCCAACTGCGATCTTCTCCTTGTTTTTAGGTTTAACTTCATCAGCTGCCATTCATTAAATACCATTGTGTTGGAGTAGGGAAGAGCGTTTCTTATTGTGGCTTCTCCAGTTCTTCCGTTTCTGTTCCAATTCTTTCATCAGGTTGTTAAGTCATATGGCCATGAAAACATCCCTGATGCCTGCTTGTGTCGTGTCCATGCACTTCTGCACTTCTTCTCTCAGTGGCCACCTAAAATGTCACCGAGGAGCTTCAACTTGCCAGTGACTTTTGTCATATTTTACTTAGTAAATTCTTTTCCTGCTTTTGGCTTAGGTTCACTTCTCATAGAGAAAGACACTTGCCTTTGAGACTTTTTTTTTGCAAAATAATTCTCCCATTAAAACCCATTGAAGTACAATTCCAAATATTTGCTCCATCCCAACAATGTGCAATTGATTTTACAATGCACATATTGGAAGATTGATGCTTGAAATTATGTCATAAACGAAAGGTTTCATCCTCAACAGTTTTTACATGAGGGTGGTCACCACTGAAATGGGGTAAGGAGCATAACCAGGCTCCATTACGGAGCAACAACTACTATTTGGGAATCAGTATTGATGTCTACAGCTCCTTGAACATGCTCATTAGGGAACCAAAGAAATAGTCCAGAAAGAGAGAGCAAGGAAATGGATAAAACAAGGACTGGATGATAAACCAGACCTGGGTTCCAATCTCATCCTGGCACTTATGAATTCTATGGTCTTGGAAAAGCCACCTAAATCAGAATCTCAGTTTCCTTCCCTGTGAAAAGGTACAATTGCATCTTCATCCTGAGTTCTTAAGAGAAACACAGGAGATCATTTTCTTAGTTCATCATGATTAGCTGTTAAGCCTCCCAGTCAGTTTTTACAAACCAACGTTGGGATTCAGGGAGAGAAAGAAAGGAGGGGTGTTCAGCATGGCCAGGGAGTGCTTAGCATGATCAGGGAGGAAGGGGATTCCTGCACAGATTTTATTTGCTTGGGAAATTTCTCCAGGGCTAGCCATGTTTCTCACCCTTCAACACCTACATGTTTTCACAATTGAGTCATAATGGCTCAAAAAGAAAGATGTAAAAATCCTATTGTTTCCGAGGGGAAGAACAGGTATAAAGCAGTGTAAAAAAAAAGTCTATGAATATTACAGTAACCCTCTGAGTGATAAAAAACAGTTTTCATAGAGAGATGACAGATTTTTCACAGAAACAAACAAACCTCACAGTTTTTATTTTACGCAAGTCATAAATGTGTGACTTTTATTACTCTGGGAGAAGGTGATTGCAGCCTAATGAAATTGTTATGTGAACACCCTTCCTTCTAGTATGGAATCATTAACTCAGTAGGCTCTGGGCCTGGGGTGTTCTGAGTTAGAATGTTGTATAGGTGGGGTGATTGGAGAAGGTGGTAGAGAATGAAACTATCTCAAATTCTATAGATGCAAAACTAGAAAAATATGCCATAATGATAATAACCTATTATTATTATTATTATTATTATCATTATTATTATTATTATTATTCTGTGCTGAGGATTGAAGCCAAGGCTGCACATATGCTATGCAGGCACTCTACCACTGAACCACATCCAAAACCTAAACATCTTTTTTTTTCTTATCTGTTTACTGGTGCATTATAATTATACATCATAGTGAAGCTCAAAGTGATACAAACATCCATGCACATAGGACTTGGTATGTTTCCCTCCAAATACCACCCTGTCCCCTACCCCTCCCTGTAAATGTTAATAAAATTTGTAGTAGTACCTTCATATATGGACATAAACTTCTTTGAACTGTTTCCCTCATCATTCTCTTTTTTCCTTTCCCCACCTCCCTCTCCCAATCCTCCTCCATTCTTCTCCTGGTCTCTCTCCTCATTTATCTAAAGTCCCTTATGTTTCCTATCTTCTCTCTAGCTTCCACATACTGAGCATGTTCTTCTTAATGTTCATCACAGAATCATCTCAGAAGAGTGATCCTGGTCCAGCTCTCTCATTTTGTCAATGAGGGAATTACAATGCAGAGACTCAGTTAATGACTCACACAGCAAGGAAACCACAAACAAAGCCAAGAGGTGAGACTAGACCTCCATGAGGACAAAACTGGACACTGTTAATGACTTCTCATGTTCAGACCACATTCAAATTGGAAACTCCTCTGAGGTAACTCTCCTGGATGGGGAGCCATGACCATGTCTTAGTAACCTGGGGAGGCCTAAGTTCCTTCACATGCCACTACCTGCATCACAGTATCTGCATCAACTCCACTTTAGGACACTTTTTATTAAGTACCTGTATTGTGTTGCTAGGGCTGCCATAACAAAGAACACAGATATGTGGTATCAACAATAGAAATTCATTGTCTTATATTCCAAACTCCAAGACATTGACAGGGTTTTTTTCTGCTAAGGGGCGATGGAAGACAAACCTGTTGCAGACCTCTTCTTTAGCTTATAGGTAGCTGTCATCTCCCTATATCTCCTTACATGGTGTTCTTCCTGTAGACATGTCTCTGCATCCAAATTTCCCCTTTTTATAAAGACACCAGTCACAGTGAATTAGGGTCCACCCTAATGACCTTATTTTAACTTGAATACCTCTATAAAAACCCTGTCTGTACTAAGGTCACATTCCAAGATACTGGGAGTTAGGACTTCAACATTCATGCACCCTGTGATCCAAGGTCCTAGATCAATGGCCTTTGCAGAGCTGACAGACAACGTCTCACCACCCTGCTTAGTGTACAAGATGTCCACACATCAAGTTTGATCTGCCAGGTTTTTGTTGTTATTGTTGTCATAGTTTGGTACTGGAGATCGAACCCAATGTGTTACATTTGCAAGGCAAGCACTTTACCACTGAGCTATATCCCAGCCCTGCCAACTTTTTAAGACACTATAACCTCTTGCCACTACCCTTCAAGCCCCAAGTGCTAGATAGGGCGTGTCTCCCATGGTCTTAGTTCTCTAGTCTCTAGAGATCCCATCATTATTACATTTAACTCAAAGACAATTTTGTCTCATCAGATTAGCTTTGTTAAAATAGAATCAATAACTCCTCCCAAATATTAACATGCAAAACTCCAATTTATTGATCATTTAAAATGTTCCAGTAAATGTGCTAAGTGCTTTACATTCATTATCTGATTTTATGTACAAAAACAGCTGTGAGGCAGATCCTATTTTTACTTCATTTTAAAGATGAAGATATTAGGGTTCAGAGGCTAAGAGTCTTTCACAAAGTAACTAGGCTTAAAAGTGTCTGAGTTAGATTTTTAAATCTAGGAAGTCTGACTTGAGATGGAGATGTCTTAAGGACCTCACTAATACTACATTATTTCCTTCACTGTCCATTCATAGATAGATGGACTGTGGTTGTGGGGAAAATGGAGCCCACAATTTTCAACTGGTGTCAGAAGTGGGGATAGTCTTGTAAGAGTGAGTCCATAATTTGTAGGGCAGGTACTAACTTCAGGTAGATAGTGTCAGAATTGAGCTGAATTATAAGGCACTCAGGTAGCATCTGCTGAAAATTGGAGGATTGGATTTTTGTGAGAAAACCACATACATTTGGTCACAGAAGTTCTCGTGTTGAGCATGAATACAGAGAAAAATAGTTTGTTTTTCCTAGACATTCAAAAGGATGACAGATTGGTTTGAAATAGCTATATAATCTCTATACAGGAGTGTTATAACTTCAGTCAATTACTTTTGATTGAATATTTTGCTAACGGACCAAATTAAGTGTTGACAGTGAGTATAATTCAGGGAAGAAAATTTAAATAAAGGCTCATGCCTTTATTTGTATAGTTACTTTTTGGAGGGTGGTTACTGGGGATTGAATCCAGGGATATTCTACCTGTGAGTTGCAACCCCAGCACTTTTTGTGTTTTGTTTTGAAATAGGGTCTCCCTAGGTTGCTGATAATCTTGCTCCCTTACTGAGGCTGTCCCAGAACCTATGATACTCCTGTTTCAGCCTCCTAAATACTGGGATTACAGGTGTGCGCCCAGCTATATAGTGACTTTTGACCCATAATACGCTCTAATAAACAGTACCATTATCCATCTGGTAAGACTTGGTTAGAATTTTGGCTTCTCAAAATGCTGTGTGCATGTATGCCCCTATCACTCTTAATTAGAATATGATGTGAGACTAGAATACACCAATAAAAGCATATTTTAAAAAAAGAATTAGGCCAACAAAAACATCTTCAATTAGACACTCACTGAGATTATTAAATCATGGTGGATTTATATTGCCTTAATCAGTAAGCTATAAAAAAAAGACAAAAACTAGGATATATTTCATTTTAGCACTTCATTTTCCAGTGATGCAGAATCATTAAAGATTTGACTTAAAGTTAAAAAAAAAAAAAAGAATTCTGGTTTCTCATTTTGGGGATTTGTATTTAAATCTCTTGGAGTTTTCTAGTGAGTACATTGCACAGGGTCCCTCCCCTTAGAGTGTAAGAAGTCTTTCTCAGTATGTTTTCTTGAGCACAAAAGCAAAAATAGGAAATATGGTGAATGGATACTGTACTACAATTTGTTTTTTTCATTTATTCTTTCCAACAGCAATATGAGCTTGTTATTAGCATTCTCCCTAGTTTATAGGCGATTTGCCCAAAGCACACAATTAAAATATGGTGGATCAAGATTTGAACTCCACCTGTATTATTCTAAATCCCATGTCTTTATATTATATCCTACATCACTAGCGATCATTTCTTACAATGCACAGGTAGCCACAGAAGCTGGGAACTGTACACTATTACTAAGCCTTTTGTCTACAGCTACTTTAATCAAAGGACCAACTAGAAAGAGGGGGCAGTTAGAAGGATTCCTCCTCCTCTTTGTAAATTAGAGCAGTTTTGCAATCACTTTTCTATAAATCCTAGTAAATAATGAAGAGTGAGGATAGAACTTGCACATTCACATTAACTGGTTTTATTAAGTGCTAAACATTTTGAATTATTTTTACACACTTGAAAGAGATATGATAGTATTAACAAAAAAGGAGATAATTTGCATACTAAAGATCTTTTGAAAGTCTCCATACAATGACTTCTAACCAGTCCAAGATTGCTTAATACTGATTAGTGATGGCCATTAAGAAATCATTTATGGATTTTTCGTGAGTGTTCGGAGATACTAATGGATTTTAGAATTACTTGGGAATCTTCCTGAGGTCAAACGAAGAAAATAAAGTATGAAGTGATAATAAAGTGTATGAGGTGACTAATGGACAGGTTGTGTATATAGAGAGACTCCAGCAAAAAAAAAAAAAAAAGTCATTGGATTTTTACAGCATACATTTAAACACATAGAAATCTCACTGCCATGACCCCTTGTCTTCACTTAAGAACCAGAAAGGATGATAACATTGTGTATAATCCTCTTCTGTATCAGATCGCCAAGGACTATTCAGTCATCAGGTCACTGACCCAGACCACCGCCATAGCCACTGCCACTTTCCCTGTCAAATCTTATGAGAAGCAGCAGAAAGATAATGCCACATTTGATGAGGCACCAATTAATGACTTGCTGTCTCACAGCACAAATAAATACTTCAGACATGGTTTTTCACATGCCAAACATTAATTCTGAAAATTGTTCACGTAGTGGGTCAGGTAATTCTCTGGGTTTTCACTACATGTGTAAGCAAACAAAATGGTAATAAATCAAATGAAATAAAGAAGTGCATGCTATTAAAATTTTGAATTTTAAGAGGAATTTGGTAGCAGAATTCAACTTGAGGGCTTCATTTTTAAATCACACAATAGCACTCTTGATTTCCTTAATACACAAATAGAATGACGTTTTATAGAAGATAAGTGCACCGGAAATTATTTTATAATGTAAATAATGTGGAAAATAGGGATAGTAGGAGTAATAAACTAGAGCATGAATTATCATTCTAAGATAATTTTAACTTGAGTGTTTAGTTAAGCCAATGAAAAGGCCTGAATGAGATGCTGAATTGTTTTATAAAAAAAGCAATCCTGACTCTGGCTCTCAGTAATTCCAGTCTTCATATCTTAGGTAACCAAGTCACATTACTAAATGATTCAATTATGCACTGATTATTCTTCTGTGACTGAGAGTGTACATAAAGTTTATATGAAGTATGCTTGACCTACCATGTACCTCTTACATATTGTTTCTGTATTTGGGGAATGCATTTGTTCAAGATAGCATATAATGAGTATTTTCCAAATATAAAAATCTCTTTTTAGGTATATCAGACTCCATCCCCACAGTAAAATTAAACTTACTTCCAGGTTAATATTTAGTAGAGAGTCTTAAAATTGAATAGGCTTTCTCAAGAGCAAAATCATTCTTGTTGAATTATTTTGCACAGTGGGCAACAGCATAAGCACACTGGGGATATTAAATGATATATATTTGATAAAATAGCCTCTGCAAACATTTTGACTGCTGTACCTTATCTTTATACCTTAAACTAGAATCCTATTTTTTTAATCTAAAGAACTCACATCTGCAACATATAAATTTGTGTTTTGTTTGGAAAAGAAAATTTGAGCAGTTTAAAGAATTTTTAGTACTGAGAAGGGAAGAGTAAAGCTACTTGTGAACTGGAAAGCAAAAGATGAAAACACTTTCAAGAGAATCCTGGCAGGAAATATGTTAGTATTTAGCTGTGACCTCATTGCATGACTGTATAGAATGTTTACCTCATCATATTTTGATTTTTCTCTATAGTATGAACATAGAGAAAGTTAAAAAAAAACAGAATTGCTTTCATGTTTCATTGCTACACTTTCACATGTGTGGTTTGCATTGTAGTTAACAGTTTAAAATCTATGAGCTCTCCTTTCCAGTGATTAACAAATATGTGAGATAAGCTCTGGGGATCTAGTTCAAAGTTTCCCACCACTCGCTGCCCTGTGAGAAACACACATCCAAATTCTTATCTTTCCTCACCTCTCACCCTCCATCTCTCTCCCTCTAGAGTTCTGTTAAAGAGAAGGAACATTCTGTGGGAAAACTATGTAGAAAATATGAATGCTTTAAAATATACCAAACTAAGTAGGTTAATTTAAGCAAGCATGGATCTTTCTACATTTAACTAATAAATGATATGTATCTTTTTCTAGTACAGTTGACCTTTCATGCCCATGGGTTCTGCATCCATGGGTTCAACCAAGTATAGATCCAAAATATTCTGAAACAATTACATTTTCTACTGAACACGTACAGACTTGTTTTCTTGAATTATTCCCGAAAAATACAGCTGAACAACTATGTATGTAGTATTTATATTATATTTGGTACTATAAGTCATTTAGAGATTATTTAAAGTATATGGGAGCTGGGCATGGTGGTGCATGCTTATAATCTCAGTACTTGGGAGGCTGAGACAGGAGGATCTCAAGTTTGCAGCCAGCCTCAGCAATTTAGTGAGACCCGCTGCAACTTGTTGAGACCCTGTTTCAAAGTAAAATAAAGTAAAATAGGGTTGGAGGTGTAGCTCAGAGGTATTATGTTCCTGGATTCAATCTCCAGTACCCCCCCAACACGTGCGCACACACACACACACACACACACACACACACACACAAAGCACATGGGAGAATGTGCATAGGTTATATGCAAATACTATGTCATTTTATATAAGGATCTTGTGTATCCATGGATCTTGATATCCACAGATATCCTAAAATCATGCCCTCACCAATACCAAGTGAGGACTGCACTTTAATAAGGTGATCTAAAAGAGGATATATAGATTATATTATAGGAACAAGGATAACAAAGAGGAACAATGAGTAATTCCATGTATCATATTATAGACAGACAACTCCTACACAGTAAAGAAACAATAAAGGTTCATATACCTTTATTTTTAGTATGGTCTTCAATTCTATGGGAAAGGAAAACCTGCAAATAACCACTAATCAACCCAAATCTACTGAGTTCCTCTGAAGTGCATGTTTAGCAGATAGGTATTATGGGGAAACTGAAATATACAAAATAAAGCATGTTGCAAATGTTTAAATTTAAAGATACTATGTATATTTTAAATAAGATATATCTATTTATAAATACACACAGAGGAGCACAAAATGATGGAATTTACAAAATTAACTTAAGGCAAAATAAATCACTTTTTCTTGGTTAATCTAGAAACAATTGGGCCTTAAGTCATGGATAGAATTTTAATAGTTAGGAAAGAGTGGAATAGTATGAGTAAAGGTCTTCAAGTGAGAAAACATTAAGACAAATCTGGAGATTTGTCTTAAGTGAGTAGTTTCCACTGATCACCCAAATTCTGAGCAGGTAGAGATTGAGTTCCTTATCTGTTGTCTTTCTTTCTGACTAGCCAAGGCCACACTAATTCTTTAGAGATCATGACAAAAAGATGAAGGTGTTGCTCCAACCTATACACAGACAATGTTTAAAATGAAGGCAAGAGAGCAATGAAATGAGTCAAAGGAGGCCCAAACTCTGATTTGTTTCATTTTGGAACATTAAAATTCATGAGCCGGGTGATGGAACTAAAAGTAAATTTGCAAGATCGTGTATATTCTGCCACTAGGAAATCCAAGACTAGGGCTGGCAGAATTAACTTTAAAGAATGCATTTATGTCTCTCAAAGTTTTCAGATAAGAATGTGGTTAGACTCACAGTGTTTCTCAAACTCAAGCACTATAATACTTTGGGTCAGATGATGCTTTGTTGAGAGTTTTTCCCTGTGCATGTCAGGGTATCTAGCAGCTACAGACCCACTCTACAAGAAGTAGAGTAATTGAAACAACAACAAAAAATGTCTCTGGCATGGCCATGTCCCCTGGGGGCAAATCACACCTTGAGAAGCCTTGGGTTCCAGGGAAGCATCAAAACTAGTGAAACAGAAAAGCCTCTACCCTATCAACTTTCCCCGGGAAATTAAAAATCCTTTTCCAAGCTCTATTTGTACTTATATATTGCTTACTTATTTAGGAGTAAAAAGACAATTATCATATGCATTTTAAGGCCAATGGTGGGCTAAAGAAGTAAATGACAAATTCCACTTCAGAGTAATTAGAGTTTCTATATAGTACAAATGATAATAATATATAAATTTTTTAAAAAGCCCAAATGATCAGATAAAGAAAACATTTGGAAAAGTCAAACTAATGAAGGTGATGGAAATGTTCAGTACCTTGAATGTGATAATGGTTTCAGGGATGTATGTATATATTAAAATTAAATTATACACATTAAATATAACAAGAATATTGTATTTTACTTTAATGTGTTAAATATAGCAAAGGACAGTGAAAAGTTTAATTTTCTCTTCCATGAAACCATAGAAAGTCGGCCTGATAAATAAATTGACAAAGAATTTGAATATGTAATTTGTAGAAAAAATGCACTTCTAGTAAACCTATGAAAAATATTCAACTTACTTATAATTAAAGAAATGTATAATGACAAAGAAAAGATGGTTAGGTAAATAACTAATAATATGCCAGTGGAAAGGCTAACATAAATTGGGAAACCATTAAAGACTATTTGAGGTCAGCATGGAAGCATTGTGTCATCTGCACCTTTGAGAAACACTAGACACAAAAGTGAGGAAACCCCTCGGAAATCCTCAGTTTAGGGGAAGGCAGTCGCTGAGACTTCTGGCTTCTCTGAACTTGGAAAGCTGGCAAAGTTCGCAGAGCTGGTGCCCACTGAGGAAGAGATTTGTTTATTCTGCTTATCTACAGGGAAAGCTAACAATCTTAATGGTTTTGAAGACTTAAATGTTTCACAGCTTTGGGGAAGGACCTAATTTGTAGATAGAGGTGTCTGTCTATAAATGCACACATCCTTATGACAGTCTGGACATACAGTCCAAACTAATTTTTAAAAGCTTTTTCACTTAACTATTTCTAAACAATGAGGAAAGTGCAAATAAAATTGTGAGTTGGTTATCTTTTTTTTTTCTTTCCTATCTGTGAAGGTAGAGAGTAGAATTTTTTTAAAAAGGAGAAGTTTGCAAAATAAAACCTCATCATCATGATTTTCCTGCCACTGTTTTGAGGAAATTTCTGAAACATAGTTTATGATCCTAGATTTTTAAGCAACTTCAATGTAGGTACCACACTGCTTTCTTCTTTTTATTCCCTGCACATAAAACATGATTGGCATGCAATAAGTATTTAATATATGTTTATGAAGTGAATCAATAAGAGGAAGAAAAGGGTAAGATGATTTAAATTAGAATCTCTGAAATATGTAAATATGAAGTTAATTATGAAAGAATTTGAAATCTGAACTGCACTGTGACTATTTTAATTCATGTATAGTCCCAGCCTCTCACTTCAAGCCTTTCATCCTTTTAGATTATCAGATTTGCATAATTCTGAACTATAATGTACTAAGATAATTTCCAGAATCGTCAAAACAACCTGCTGGGGTAGAGACCATTGTTCCTCTTTTACAGAAAACCTATAATGCTAATGAACTCAGGGAGGTCAAGTGATACCCAAGGCCGCAACTAGAGCAAGGATTTGCTTCAATTCTAAAGCCACTCTGAGTATCCAGTATCTCAAGCGATGCCAGGGGGATGACATTTAGATTGCTGAAGTTTCTTGACAGCACATCGTGGTTAAAAAACATACATCAGTGTCCAGCTCCCAGCCCCACAAATTACCACTTGTGGAATCTGGAGCAAGTTATTTCAACTTTTCAAATCTGCCTCTTCATCCAGTCAACTGAGATGATAATATATACCCCCACGTAATAGATATAAATACTAAATAAATTATTGTGTAGGGTGCTCGACCCAGGCCCCATCAATAGCGATCATTATCATATTCCATTCCCAATATAATAGAAACCAGTGGGTGCTCTTTATGTGGAGTTCTGAGGGTGTCCAGAATATTTATGGCAACACAGGCACTTTGCAGTTCTGAAAACTTCTCACTCTACCTTTTTATATGCTTGACCTCTTTTAAAAGTTGAGTTCAAAGTTAGGGCACATTACATGTTAAGATACATATGAAGTCCCAGATTTGAGAGAGCAGAATATGATTGTGCAATGTCAAAGAAGGCTTTCTCATGAAAAATTCACTGGGGAGATTTTTGAAAAGCTTAGTTTCATGTTTATAAAATTTTAAAGGCAATAGAGGCTTCTTTCATGACTGGACCTAAGGAGAGCTTGAGTGCTTACTTTGGGCTCAGCTCTGTTGTAAAGGCTTCACATATGCTAGCTCCTTCAATTGGCAGAAGGCTTTGCTATACCATCCTCATCTCACAAGATGGGGGCCAAACTCTAATAGATAAATAAGCTGACCGAGCTCACCCAGATAATAAGTAACGGGAGATTCGAACCCAGAGCTGCTGCCAGAATCCACACAACTGGAGGACATCCCACCTCTCTCCAGAGATGCCCTCCTGCAAGTCATTCACACATCAAGTCTACTGAATGGTGCAGAGCACATCTGTACTTTCCCCATCAAATCTCCTATCAGTTCACAGCACCCTCCATGGCTAGTGAAGCTAGTGATGTCCTGCTTCAAACTCCCTTGGGGCTCCAATTCACTTACAGCTAACTACAGAAAACATCACATTCAATGAATACCTTTTCACCTAGGTCTCTCTAGGTCTTGCCTGAGAGCTTTTTCAGGGACTGTGGAAGCAGGAAATACCTAAGACAAGCGCAACCTAGAACTATAGAAGAATTAAAGATCCTTGGCACAGCCTTCGATCAGTACAAAACAGGACTGGATAAATAAATGCACAGCCTCCCCATCCCCATTTCTTAGAAAGGCCTCCATGGAATTGAGTCTAATTGGCCCACAGTAATGACCTTTCCATTCAAGCACCTTGTAGTGGCACTTCTCCTTTCCCTGGCTCACTTCCCACATTCCTTCACTGTGTTTCTGGGATCACCTCTTAAGTAGTCTACCTGCACCTAAGGCTGTTTCCTTTTCCACCTATGTCCCATCCCAACCCCCATCCCAAAGAGAAAATATGGGTAATTTTCCTCATGATATCCAATCTGACATCAGCATGGATGTCGGGTGCTCTGTTGTATTAACTTTCAGGACATTCTATGTCTATGATAAAAAAAAAATTCTCTCTTAGTGTATGATTTATTTTGTGCCCATTATTTGCCAGATTCTACAATTTAACTAAGGGAAATTGAAGAAGTCAGAGAAACTGATGATGAACATGAACTTCAGATTTTGAAATGATAATGGATCTGCATTAACACAGCTAAATATGGGGAAAGTCAGTCTAAGATAAACACGTGACCAATTCTACTGTGTGCCATTGACAGGAGCAAGATTAACTAGTAATCCCCCTCATTCTATGACAAGTAGACTAGTTTTCAACAAACTAATTTAGGGAGCAGACAAGGAGCAACCACAGCAAAAGGCATAGGCCATCTTTTGTGTCTGATTCCAAAGTAGACTTCCCTTCTTTTGACATTTCTCCTACAAAGAGTTATGTGGTAAAGAATACACAGATATTTAGAGGTTTTGCGCTTTTTCATGTTCTAAATAATTTAGCAAAACGACCTAGTTTCACCTTAGAGAAGCAGACACCTATGTGAATAACTTTTCTCCTAGAGCAGGATGCCTGGACTCAGAGGTCACGTTTAACTTAGATTCCCAGCCCTTTTGGAGCAGGAGCTGTGTTTAAGATCCTACTGGAAAGCTGGAGAGTGGATGAGAAATGTTTTATTTTTCTCACCTGCGCACCCACAGTTACTTCAGTCCCATAGAGACAGAGAAAGCCCAGGGAGCTGGAGCCTGGGTCTCCCATTGCCACACCGATCCCACAACCTGTGGCCCATACACTTCTTCAGGGACTGGAGACTGTGGACAGTGACAGGCTTCAGCCCTCGTGCCGAGTCTCATAACCAAAGCCAAGACTGTGCATTCACGTGGATTCAGAGAAGATTCAAAGCCCTCAGTGCGACCACATTCCCATACCTTCCAACTTTCTACAACTGAACTTCCAACTCTGCTTATCCTTGAATGTTTATTATCATTGTAAGAATAATAATTATTATTAGTATCATTATTGTTCACAGTCCGTAGCTTCTCTTTCTAGTTTTTATTCCTGGAAAGCAGTGTCAACATTATTTGTTGTTGTAAGCATACATATTTGGATTTGAACATTTACTCTGACACTTAATAGCTCTATCAGCTCTCTGTGCTTTGATTTCCTTCCCCTACAGAAATTAGAATTGATAATAATCCTTATACAATAAAATTGTTGTTCTGATTAAATAAAGTAGAACACTGTTCTATAAATATTAGGTTCCATAAAATATAGCATAATAAATTTCCTTCTTAGAAATGAATACCTTGAGAAGATCATAGTTTGCCAGGTTTTTTGATGTGGCCCAAGGTTCCATGTACAATTATCACCTTAATAAATGCTGGACAATGGTGTCAACAATAATGATCAATTATTGTGGCTTACATTTTGCTGACTGGGTCAAATGGTTTGTGTACTTACTAAAGCTGTTGTATTGTACCTGTTTTGTCCCATTAATCTCCCTAAAAATCAAAATGATGCACAAGGTGACTAAAGCATCTTTTTCAATTTGAACAAAAAAATAGTAAACATAAGTGAACCCTCCCAAAGTTGAGAAGGTGAGTGGCATTTTCACAGTGCTTCTTGAGTTGTCTGCTTCAATTGACATACAACACTTGCAGTACATCACTCCCACAAGCTACAGAGTGATGGAAAAGACAGGGTGCAGCTTCAGATGAAGCATGGGATTACACCTTTCCTGACGGACTCCAACAAGAGCTGATGATATGCATGTACTTTAGCTTCTGGAATTTGCAGAAGCTGATGGTGCAGGTACTCCACTCTCCCACACTACCTAACTCAACACAAAGCCTTCTAGGCTTCTTGCCCTCAATATACTCCACTATTCTTCCATCAACTCATATGCATAGACCAATCTGTTCGAGCTGGAAGAGCCTGTGCAACTGTCTATCATGTGGTTCCTCAGGTTGCAGATAAAGAAACCGAGACCAGAGAAACAAAATGGTAGCAAAATTGGTTTCCTATTAAAAGTCAAGTTTGAATCCCAAAACCAATCTCCAGCAAAGATCTAAAAGGGGAATTATATCCCTAAAAATATACAATATCTAGCAACTGGTCAGAATCCCCACCAAATATTTTTTGCCTATTGTCATTGCTCCAAAGTAAACACTAAAATGCATTGTATATATTGTTAAAAAACATATGACTCACTTTCAAGAAACATATGATTTGATGGAAGAATAGTGGAGTATATTGAGGGCAAGAAGCCTAGAAGGCTTTGTGTTGAGTTAGGTAGTGTGGGAGAGTGGAGTACCTGCACCATCAGCTTCTGCAAATTCCAGAAGCTAAAGTACAGAAGACAAGAGCATGCTGTTTGATGTGGTTTCCTCTTTAGTCTTCTTCAAGGAAGTGAAGACATGGAAGGATCATTCATCCCTTTACCAATACTATAAACCTTAGCATCACACCCCCTACCATAATATGCCTGAAATCATTCTGAAAAACCTAATGGTGAATTTCATCCATGAAGAATGTTCATATTCCTGTGACCCCCCTATCCACGCCATGACAGTGCTCCCAATACAAAGCCTGGAAGAGTAAGGGGAGAGAAGATGGCAGGGTTTAGGAAACTACTTGAGAAATAGCGCAGTACAACATTGTTAAATTTCCTTTGCAATTAAGGGAGTCCTGAGGCCAAATGCTCAAGTAGGCAAAGATTTATTTCACCATTTTTCATCCTTTCTTAAAGGCCCGCTCTGAGGCCTTGGTTGCCCATTTCCTTTCCCTCCTTCCCCTAGGGCTCCTTGTATTCCATTTTCATGCAGTCTGGGTTCTTTCTGTTAGATCATCTGTAGGAAAATTAAGTTTCTGCTAAATTATTATGCCTTCAGGTATATCTACTTTTTAAATGCTGACTCCCTTATAAAAAACCAAGAGAACTTCAAAAGCCAACCAAATAAGGTTTTAGTGGAGGAATTTTAGAAAGTCTTATAAATGGGTAGGAGATCCTTTTCAGATAGTATGGGATAAGGGCTTTCCTACACACTCTAACCAAATGCACATGCAGTAGCCGCTGCTTTCATGCTAAATTCCACATTTACAGGATTGACTCTACAATGAGGTTATCAATAGTATTACCATCGACTTTATCAAAATTAATCTAGATACTGAAGACAACCCCTAGGCTATGGTATCAGTTATACTCCAAATTAATTAAGCTTCATGAGATTGAAGGGTAAGAAGTAAATACACCCCCAGCTTCTCTGTTCCTCCTGCTTTGCTCTTGCTTTGATCTGCTCTTCCCAAGAGCTTCTGCTCAGGCCCTACCTTTGCCTGGTTAACTCCTACTTATCTTTCAGAGCTCAGGTGATAATGAATTGCTCTGCTCCATACTATATATGTATCTATAAATATATGTAGTCAGATGAAATTGATCAGCTCCAGCTATCTTCATTGATTATGGTTGTCTGAGGAGGATCATTAACTCAGAATTTTATAAAAACTACTATAGCTCCTAACCCATAGAGTAATAACCATATGAAGCTTAATAGAAATCAGGTTAAGCACAAATATATACAACTCAAAGTTATAAGCTTCAGGTGAGTAACAAACTTGGAATTTGGAACTTAATTCATTTCTAAGTGGGTATGCATTGGTGTATCTCCCTGTGTTGGTATGAAAATTGTTTTACTCTAAAGATCTTGTAATGTGAATGCACAGAATTAAAAGTCTTCTCTAAGAACATGTATCTACCACAGTGCCAAAATCTAATAAAGTAAGGGAGATCTAAAAATAAAATAATTATCACCTATTTTATGTATCTGATTAAAAAAAAAAAACTGTCCCATACTTTCCACTAAATACAAGAATTTGGGACCAAAAAGAGTCATCAAATAAAATAAGATGTGGTAAATTATGGCAGTTAAATGTTTTGTTGGAGCCAGGCGTGGTGGCACACACTTGTAATCCCAGCATTTGGGAGGCTGAGACCGGAGGATCCAGGTTTGAGGCCAGCCTCATCTACCTAGTGAGGCACTCTGCAACTTAGTGAGACTCATTTTCAAAATAAAGAATAAAAAATAGGGCTGGAGGTGTAGCTCGAAGTTAGAATGCCCCTGAGTTCAATCCCCAGTACCACACACACACACACACACACACACACACACACACACACACAAAAAAAAAAAAAAAAAGTTCTGTTGGGATTATACAATAGAGATTACAGCTAAACAGTGTATTCTTTTTTTATTTAATATCATCATGTGTAATAAAGTTACTTTTACGAGTCTTTATTTGTATGCTTTGACATCAAAAGGAAACCACAGTAAATATATAGGAAGTACCTTTGTGGGATGCTATGTGCTTCCCAGATTCCCCTTTAGAAACAAGGGATTTACTTTCCCAGCTGTTGGAAGTGCCGTCTGAAGACAGACTTCTGTTATGAGCCCTCTCAGAGGGTTGTCTCAGCTAAAGAAATCTGCTTTGCCTAAGATCACATCACCTTTGAGGAAACACTCTTATGCAATATCTTCTTCCAATTCCAATCACCACAGGGATATAAAAACTTGTCCACTCTGCCATGATTATAAAATGTTATCTGTAATCCAGAGCTCCCCAAGAAATATGTTGAGGCCCAATGGGCATGGTGGCATATTTCTAGTACTTAGGATGCTGAGACAGGAGGACACTAGGTTTGAGGCCAGCCTCAGCAAATTAGCAAGACTCCGTTTCCAAATAAAAATAAAAGGACTGGGGGTGTAGTTCAGAGTTAAAATGCTCTTGGGTTCAATCCCCAGTCAGAAAGAAAGAAGAAAGAAGAAGTAAGGGAGGAAGGAAAGAAGGGAGGGAGGGAGGAAGGAAAAAAAGAAAGAAAGAAGGAAGGAAGGTAAGTTCTTCAGTAGCAATCAACTTCTCTCTCTGCCTAATTCTACTTCCTTCTCTCTCTCCTGGCACGGATTTCCAGAGTACTCCCAAATAAGTGCCTTGCACATTAATCTCCATCACACAGTCTGCTTTTGGAGAAGCCCAACCTGAGACAGCCTGGAAGGGAGAGCCTTCAACAATCACAACTGAGTTGTTGTCACAGAGGAATGGCTGTACAGGAATGGCCTTTTTAGTGGACCTTCAGCTGCTCCTCCCTGTCCAAGGCAATTGGATTGAGTGCTTGGGAGGTTGAGGTGAGTGAATTTTTATAAGGAAAACTTTCTAGGAGGCCATCCCTTTGTGCACAAATGTGTTTTGTTTAATAGTAATATGGGTGTTACAGTTCCCTGGGTGAAAGTTTTGCTTCCATGAGGCATGTGGCTTTCAGGCCTTTCCAGCCTAGTGACTCCCCATTTTGCACCATCATGGGAAATTGGACTTCTGCCTTCTGTGCAGTGCCTGCTTCTTGGGGCTGTCCAGCAATCCCAAGGACGTCCTAGGATAGAAAGTGTAGGTCATGATGAGTCATTGAGCCAGTTCTACTAGCTATTCTAATGGCCTCCTCCCACAGCTACACTGAAAATGAGCAACCCATTTGGGTTTTCCCCCCTCATTCAGGAGGGCTCAAGATATTGATTTATCAATAGAGTGTGCTTTAGTCTCTTATACTATTCTAAAAATGTACAATCCTATACTTGGAATATAAAAGATGGGCATAGTGGCATACCCTTGTAATCTCAATACTCGGGAGGCTTAGACAGGAGGATCACAAGTTTGAAGCCAGCCTCAGGAACCTAGCGAGGCCCCCAGCAATTTAGCAAGATCCTGTTTTAAAACAAATAAATAAAAATAGGGCTGGGAGTGTAGCTCAGAGGTAAAATACCCCTGGGTTCAACCCCTAGTACCACTAAAAAAATATGTAGTTAAATTTTTACTGCTGATATCTATGCGGATATGACATTTCACTTATTCATTCATTAATTCATTCACTTATTTATTATCCATTCACTTGACAGATATCTATTCAGTCTTCCATGAAGTGCACTTTTTAATATTTTTGTGAGGCAAATGCAGTTATCAATACTCATCTGCTTGTTCTCAACCCAACACCATGCCCAATTGAAGCCAAGTACATTTAAGTTCTAACTTCAGGCTTCTCACAAAAGCCTCCCTGCGGACACAACTCATATATCACCAGTAACTAAGTAATTTCTACTTAAACATTGCCACCTAGTTTACTAGTGCTCAGATGTGATATTTGATTTCTCCTCCTCCTTAATTGAAACTGACTTTCCAGTTCGTTTTTCCTAGTATCACTGAACCTACTTCTTATTTTCTCTTTCCTTTCTGTCTTTGCAAGATCTATTTTTAATCCTTGTTAATATCTCACCACTATTAGTGAATTGCCTCCAGAATGTTATTTTAATGTCAAATTAAAATAATATCAACTGCATTTATATGCAGTGGGGGTTATGAGAAGCAAAAAATAAGGGGGAAAACCGATTTGGGTTTAGTAAAAATGGAAAAAAAAAACTTTAGTTTGGGCTAAAGCATATGAGAGAGAAAAAAGAAAAGAAAGGGTGATGACATTGCTCTATGTTGGACAGAAAATGCTGCATAAGTAATATCCATTAAAGATAATTTTAAATGATTTTTAAAACTGTAATATTGTGTAATTGTCTATTTAGCATCCAATAATAATAAAGATCAACTATCTTTATTAACATAAAACATCCAATGCAAATAAACATTATCAAAAAGGATGTTCATCTCATCTCCTCATAAATTGCTTGCTGTGTGTCAGGTTTCTAAGTGCTCTACACTTACAAGTATTAGTATTACAGTATTAGTATTAGTATTAGTATTAGTATTAGTATTAGTATTAGTATTACAAGGAAGTTTTTACTCTTGTTATCCCACTGGAAGATAACATCACCTGAGGCTAAGTAAAATAAGGCAACTAGCTCAAGGTTTCAGTCAAGGGATTTGAATTCAAGTAATCTGCCCTGTAGTGCACACTCCCCATCATGATTTGGTACTATTGCATTTGATGCAAGGTCTGGACCCCTGGGCAATGTGTCTGGCCAAGTTTAGAAGCCAATCAGAGTTTGTGGGTTTGGACTTTCAGTTAACTCAGACCTCTTGGCATTCACATTCTCTTTGCGGTGGACAGAATGCAAACTTCTTGAAGAGGGGGAAAGAAAGTAGTCTAAATGGCTTCAAGGTTTTTGAACATCAAACAGTTCTTACCAAAGAACAGTACAATTACTGAAGTGTGTCCAAATTTTTTTAAAAAAATACATGGATTTGAGGGCAATCTGATTTGCAAAATACCCAGAGCCATTTCGTGGTTATCATGGTTCCAAGTATAATAGAAAACTCTGTCTTGTGTTCTTCTCCTCCATTAATTGATTCCTGATTGGGTATCCCTGATCTTCTAGGGGCATGCCAATGGACTTGCATGGGGGAACTTCATCATTCAGGAAATGATGTTGGCAACACCAAAAAGTTTGGCAGGGTGGGTGGCTCAGGGGCAGCCCTGGCTGGAACTGCCTCCTCTCACGTGGTCCAAGTGAGCAGTAGCAATAACTGTAGTCTGGAAATTTCACAATGGCTGAATTTTTTCCATGTCCTTCAAAGTCTGCGAATGGAGGGATGGGCAAGTAATTTGTGTCTGTAACTTTGGTAGTGTGGGCAGCTAAGATCAAAGTAAGGGAAATTGTACAAATTGTCCACTTGAATACTAAAGAAGCAAGGAAAGCCCAGCCAACTCAACCAAATATTGCTTCTTCTTTGAGTTCTTTATTTTTCTAATTCAGAAGTTTATGCTCTAAATGGCTGGTTGGCTAAGTGGCAGAGCTGGCTCACAGTCAGGATTTTGAGATTGCACTAGAAAACCTGACTTAAAAATAAATAAAGAAGACCTGAACTTTTTATTTTAATGCCAAACAAGATAACAAGCTGGCCTAATTCAAATAATCATGTCAAGACATCTGGGCTATAATAATTTACAGAAAAGCATTGAGTTAAAAAGTAGTATCAGCTTAAAAAAATAAGTAGAGCCAGAGTTCAGCTGGAGCATGAAAGCCTCACAAAACACATTTCTTATCTAAAAATGAGAGTTGGACTACCTTCTCCATGGGCTCCTTCCCATTCTAATGTTCCATGACCCTATTTTATATTAAATTCATCTGTAGAGCTGAACAGATCACTTTATCTTTAGTGCAAGGGCTTTTGATACTGAATCATAATATTCACCAATGCTTAGATAATTCTTGTTAAAACTCTGATCATGTAGAATATTCCAGAGCCCGATGCTGCAAGTGAAATAAGCTGGATTTGACTCAGATATGATATTGGTTAGCTGTATACAACTAGCAAGCCAACTCACTTCACTTCTTCATCTGGAAAATTAGATTAATCCTTTCACTTCTACTATTTGGTTCCCAAATGATAACTATTGTTTATTCTTATGATCCTTCACAAAATTATGTTAAATATTATTTTCATAATCTTAATATTTCTTGAGCAAGAATAATAGTAAATAGGTTTCAATATCTTTAACATCCAGGAGCCTAGGGATTATGGTCAGTATCTTTATAAAGAAATAAAGAATCTTTATAAAGAAACATTTATAAAGAAATAAAGAATCCAAGAGTCAATGCCTAGAAAGCACAGATATAAATCATGAACCAATATTTGAAAATATGCAGTTCTGGTGATAGAAGACACATCAGTTTGTTGAAAGAAAAATCTAGTTGAACTGGTTGCTAGTGGCACTATTAATTAGTTAGAAGAGAGATGAGATGGAAAATGTAACCAAAGAAGACAACAACATACACAAGAGCCCTGTCTTGACCTCTGTGCCCAGTTCTTACTCTTATATTGAGTGCCATTCCACGAATACTACCTGTTAATGTGAAGCACTGTCCTGCTTCCTGTGAGCCCAACTGCATCCTACCAAACTAGAAAACAAGCATCCCATGGCTCTAGAGTATGGAGTATCAACTATAAGTTATGAATGACTGAATAATTAGTATGCTGAAAAGGTTAGGAACATTTTGTTATTCCCAAATATCTCATACGACTTAATTGTATCTTCTTGGTTAACCAACCTATGAAATTTAGTGGTTCTCATTTTTACCTATCAGGTATTAAATAAAGTCTATTTCAATCCCTGAGTCTTAAGTGGAAATGGAAGATTTTGCTAACCACAGCTGTAACACTATACTTTAATTCATTGAACTCAAATATTTTCTTATTGTGACCAAATCCTCATTTCCTGAAAATGCTCCATATGTACCTGCTTTAAAAATTCTGAAAATTGAGACAAATATTGACTCCTTTGAACAGTAATTTTTAGGGGTTAAGTCATCCATTTAATACCCTTATATATTTTAGTGTATTTTGAAGACATTTCTTTTCACATTTTGTTTAGTCCTTTCTATTCTCTGAACACCATCCATGCCCCAATCCTCCTGACACAAATACTGCACACTGCTAGCTCTATAATTGCTATCAAGTGAATCACTAAGTTGGTATGTTAGTTTCCACTTCCTTTAGGGTGGCGATATTGTGAGTTCATCTTTGCTCAAAACTTTCTAGTGGTCTCCCCTACCACTCACTCAAAGTAGAAGCCAAAGGCTGTGATCTTCTAAAATCCACTCTTGCTTAGATCTCTCTCACCTAGTTGCTTCTACTACCCTCATGGTCTGCTCCATTTCAGCAATAGCAGCCACATTTCCACATCAAGTTCTCGCCCTTGACTGCTGTTCCCTCAGCTTAAATGTTTTTCCCTGTGGCTTGACTCCTTGAAGAGTTTACTTAAATGCCACCTTCTCAACAAGGTCTTTTATCTCTACTCTTAATTTTACCCCATTCTCTATTTTTTTAATCTCTTTAACACTTATTGACTACTTGATATACAAGCTCTTTTATTTATTGCCTTTCCATTGAATGTATTCCTCAGAGATTTATGGTTTCTTTGCAGAATATACTTGACACTTAAGTATGTATTAACTAACAAATACATTTCTGGAAATCCACAGTTGTAATCTAAAAATAGCATCTATGTAACTGTCTTTGAATAGGTAGAGTACTGACTTTGTCTCCTCACTTCTAAGGGGGAAATGGTCTTCATCCCTCTTCCCAATATCAACTTTAGTAAGTTTTCTCTTCTGCCTTCTAAATCCACATTTGTGCTACCTGGATAATCTTCATAAGAACTGAAAAATTCTGTTTTGTGCATGTGTGAATATGTAACAACAAATGCCTCTATTATGTATAATTATAGTGCATTGGTAAACATTTTTTAAAGAATCAATTTGAATCCTTGTTGAAAATGTAGATTCCTGGGCCCTAATTCAGGTCAAAATCTCTGGATAAGAGGAGACATTTACAGCCTGTATTTTTAATAACTTTCCCAGGTGATAATTATACAGAGATGTGTTGTGGGCCATTAATTATCTTAATGTATCTCTTCTGCTGTTCTGAGCTCTGTAGCAGGCTATATAAATCTCACATATACCTTATTAGCATAAGTCATATCCCTCTAATTCCCCGTAGATTTTACAGAGTATAGGTATATATCTGCTCAACCAACTATTTGATGGTTTTTGATGGAGAGGATGAGAAGACTTTTTAACAACCAACAAAATTAAGTTTATTTTGACCCTCACATACTTCTTTTTCCCTAAGTAAAAGTTGTTTGGGGGATTAAATTACTTTCAAGTATTTTGTTTGAATGAAAAAGGATTTTTTTTTTTTTTTTTTTTGCGGTACTGGGGATTGAACTCAGGGGCGTTCTGCCTCCGAGCTATACCCCCAGCCCCATTTTTTATTCTTTATTTTGAAACCGAGTCTCACTAAGTTGCGGCGTGCCTCACTAGGCAGCTGAGGCTGACCGCGAACCCGGATCCTCCGGTCTCAGCCTCCCGAATGCTGGGATTACAAGCGTGCGCCACCACGCCCGGCCCGAAAAAGGATTTTTTTATTTCACTTATGTATATCATATTCAAGCTTTTGAATACTTTATGAAAAGTTTAAACTGAACAGATCAACTGCTTTTCTTATGAAGGAACTATTCTGAGTGAAATTTTCAGTGAACATTAAAAAATCTAATACATCTCACAAATACATCTTACCTCACTCAATCCATTGAGAAATATCAGAATTTCATACATGCATTCCCAGAAGTATTTATATATATAGCTATTTGTTTCTTGAATGATGAGACAAAGAGGGAAATCATAAACTTCTCAATGTGCATTATAAAAACCTGGCTTCAAATTGACCTGAGATTTGTACAGTGAGTGCGAAGTTTTATAAGTCAAGAGGGAAATAAAGCCTGTTTGTGTTTTTTATTTGTTTGTTTATCAAACCAGCACACACATTTTTCAAACCATTTGGGTTTGGCATCACCCACAATGAATCTGGCCAAACACTGTTTCCTTAATTTTTATAACCAAAGAAATTTTCAGGGAAATTTAATCCACATGTTTCTGATTCATTCCATATTCAGTAACATTTTGGCAAAGGTTATGTGATTTCAAGACCTTTGGAAAAAATTCTTTATCTGTAGTTACTAAGACTGCAGGTAGGTGAGCGTGTATCATAGGGAAGCTCAATGTGGGTATCTCAGGCACAACAGGATTCATCCGAAATGCAATAGGCCAAACAGTCCTACTAGTATGGTTCCCCTGTGGTTCTGAAAAGTTGAAGTAGCCGTTTTGACTTCAAATCCCCAGGGTAATCAAAGCAGTATTAGTTTACCAGGAGGAATAGTTCCATTTGCTTAGAAACTCCACTCTCAAGGGTTGAGTACTCAATATTTATTAGGTAGGTGAAATGTACCAGGTACTGTTGCTATAATCCAGTGAAGGAAAAAAAAAAAAAGAAATGAATAAGGCATAGTATTGATCTTAAAAAAAAAACACACACATTGAATTTGGTATGTGGGAATAAGACTCAAGGAGGTAATACCAATGTTCTACTTAAAAACTTAAAGATGGTCTGGCTCAAAGAACCCTACACAGCAGCAACCTCACTCAAATCTTAACACATACACACACATTTAAAATTATACTCTCAGATTTCAGGAACCAGAATTTAATTTAATTTTATTTAACCAAAATTTCGTTTTTATTTTTCATAGCACACAAAGAATATTAAGCATAATATATATGTGAGATAGGTTTAAAACACTAATATGTAAGTGAATAAATAAATATCATTCAATTCATTTTCTTTCTTGTTTTATAGGTTAATTTGCAGAACTAAAAAGAATAAAATTAGGATGAATGATATTTGAGGCTGGAGGGCTAGAGTGAGAAGGTCACAAGTGACTTTTAAAGGTAGATTTTCAAGGTAGATTTCAAACTAAATTCTAGGTCATTTGCACAGAGAACACTATGATGAATGGTGTTTTCACTATACTCGACGTAGCAAGAACACCCACAACAAAATTAGTGATGTCTGCATTTGACCTAATCAAAGAACAGTCTACCATCCCACAAATATCATATCATTTCAGAGTCAAGTAGACCAGAACCTAACTGTGCAGATCCTCTTAAGAAAATGTTGATCCATACATTTGAGTGACTGACTTTGAAAGTACTACTGGTTGTTTGATCTACAATGTCATATATTTGGATATTCTAATATTTGATTCTCCAACTTATACATGGTGTATTTTACTCAAATCTATATAAAAGTAAAAATCATTGTTTCCTCTGTAGAATGAGTCAGAGTACCTTTTTCAGAGGTGACCCCCCACAATTTCCATCCTGCATGCTCTCCTGACATGTGACTTTGTCACTTTTCCATCAAGAGCTAAAGACTGTTTCTCTACTCCCTTGAATCTGAGAGGACTTGTGACTGGACCAATAAAAGAATATGGGCTAAAGTATGAGCATAGCAAGAAGCGTGATTTATCTCCCCAAGATAACTTCACTGTCATTTAGGGCCAAGTCACAAAGAGAGGCCCTACATGACAAGATGCCACATTGACGAGACAGGCCAAGGAACACCACAGAGCCTCACAGTGAATGTAACATCATCTTGGAAGTACATCCTCTAGGCCCAGTTCCTGGCTCACACCATGGTGGAGAGAGACAATCCACCCCACCAAGTCAAGCTAGCTCCTACTTCCTCACTTCCCAAACCAAGGATGTTTTGATCACTAACTTTTAGGATGGTCTATTATGAATCAATAGACAACTGAAACATAGCCTAGTATGGACCTTTCTCTTCTCTATCTAAAGCTGTGATACTGTGTGTAAAAGAAGAGCTAAGGAATATAGAAACCAAGGTCAGTGCTCTCAAGAACTGAACCCAGTAAATGTCCAAAGCATGTGACCACAGGAGGAGACGAACAAAGAAACAAATCAGTAACTACAAAGAATAAAAGAGTGATGGTAATAGAATCACCAGAAACTTCTAAAATGAAAGAAAAATGTAGTATGTGATTTGAGTACAGCAGCCAGATTTGACTTCTCATAAGCAAATTGCATCATTAGATAGTGATGGGTTAGGATTGTCAGAAAGAGAGAAGGAAGACTTTTCATGAGGAAAATAGTATATTTTCAAAAGAAGGAAGGAAAGGGGAAAAAATGGAAGGAAGTCAATAAAAATAAAAGGGAGATTAAGAGAAACCATAAGAAAACTGGCTTGGCTGAAAAAAAGCCAATAGGGAAAGTTTATTCTGAGTCAAAAACTCATTGTATTTGAGGTAGAGGAATAGATGTAGTATTTGAAAACACACACACACACACACACACACACACACACACACACACACAGTGAATGAAGACACTAGACAAACCATACAAAGGCTGATTATAAACCCTAAGGCATCATACTACTAATTTGGATGTGGGTTTGATTTCACAAAGCAAATACATTAAATAAGTAAATAAGTAAACAAAGAGATGTCACGCTCAGTTTTACCCAAGCAACCACATTTGCGTATAATTCCCAGTGAGGGTGCCAACTGAGCCAAATGCCACTAGTTAGCAACCAGTCCTGGGAAAAAGTGCCCCACTTAACAAGATTACTAGATCTGGCTACTCAGTAATCTAAGAAGCAGATTAGTGTATTTGGTAGACTCCCTTGTCCTTCTGATATACCCAAGTGACATTTTAGTCATTTATGCAGATACTAAAAACTTTGGAAACATTTGAGGAGTGTCATTGGATTTATTTGTCTTGACAACAGACCTTAGAGACTGTTTTGGTCCAACTGCCTTTTGCAAGTGAAAAAATTATGGTACTCAGATTCTACTGCCTGGGGAAAGATCTTGAACTCAGACTTCTGCCAGTCAGTACAACTTCCTTCCTCAAGAAAATCCTGGTATTCACCTTGAAGATTCTGCCACTATGTCTAGAAGGCACCAACAGGATAGTAAATAAAACATCATAGTGCATTTCAAAGAACTAGGCTAAATTCTGCTGCTGCTGCTTGAGATATTGCGGAAGTAAATCACTTTAGTCTCTAAGTATCAGTATTCTCTTCTAAGAATGTATTCATTTGTTCGTTCATAGGCCAGACACTGTTGCAGGAGCTTATGATACATAAATGAACAAAATTGACAATGATCAATGTCCTTAACAGAACTTACATAAATATAATTAATAATAATAATAATAATGGGTAATTGTCAATGTCCTTAACAGAAATTATGTAAACACAAATAATAACAGTAATAATAATAATAATAATAATAATAATAATAATAATAGAAAGTAACATGATCTGACTTCCACGTCAAAGAATAAACCTGGCTACCATGTTGACAATGAATTCAAAGAGACAGGAATAGCAGTAAAGAGACAAGTTGGCAGCTACTACAATTACCCAGAAGCAGGTGAGCATCCCTTAAACTGGGGTGGTGATGGAAGAAGTTCAGGAAAATGCTAAAATTCTGAAAATATTGTAGATATATAGCCAATGAAATTTCCTAATGGATTGAATAGAATATGAGGAATAAACAAAAGAGGCAAATAGACTCAAAAATTTGGGATTTGAACAACTGGAAAAATACAGTTGTTATCAACTGAGATGAGGAAGGTTCTTGGCAAAAGAGGTCTGGAGATACAAGCTTGAGATCATTTATATAGACACTTTGAAATTAGAATGTGTAAAGAAAACCTAGTGAAAATGAGGAGTGGGAAATTGGGTGTAAAAAATTAGAGTTGAGTCTGGCTAAGGATATTAATATGGGAATTGTCAGCATATTGATGTCAGAAGCTGTTTGTTTGCTATAATTCCACCGTATATCACCCCTAAAGGGAGGGATAAACCTTGTAAAATATTTTCTAAGAAGTACAAACCACTTGCTTTTGTTCCATCCTGGATTCACTTTACTTAAAAGAATAAAGGATACTCAAGTTTAGCCAAGTGTAATAACAGCTGTAGGGATCCTTTGATTTGATAATTAATGAAAGATAACAACAAAAACAATTTTAAAGGATGAAAAGTATGTCATATACTGAGTAGCATATGTATTTGTTGTTGATTTGAGTTAACTTCAAGTTATTTTTACTGGGTTTTGATGTCAGTTTCTAGTTCCTCCTTAGAAAGCTTCTAGAAACTTTCATCCAGTTATTCCTTAAAAAGTGGATATAAGATTTTAATTTCTCTTGATGTTTTCTAGTTTCTGAGATCTGCTTCTTTATATCCTACTCATATATGTTGAAGACTTTCTTTGTCATTTCGCAGTCCTAATAACTCAGATTTCTTAGTTTTTGTCTGGGCGTTGGGCTCTAGCAAGTCACAGGATTACTGAAAAGCTTTCCTTCCCTTTAGAGTTTTCTACAAAATGCTGACAGCCTGGCTACTATTGAAGCTCTGGTTCTGTGTTTCTATAATTTTGGCACTCTGTTTTACGTCAACTTATTTATTTATTTATTTATTTTTAATTTTCCACAGTGATTTTAAGGATGGTTTCAATCTTGTGTACAGTTTTAAAGGATAGCATATTAATCTATGCCATAGAGCAGAGATTTCCAAATGGTACATACCATGAATGCTTTTCAGGTATGCAAACATACTGATCTCTTGGAGGGAGGGAGGGAAGGAGGGAGGGAAGAATGAATTGGCTAGAAACAAGTTTCCTAGTGACCAAAGCAAAAAGGGAGCCAGAATAAAGCTTTCTTTTAGGAGAAAAAGATTTGTTTTAATGACAACCACAATTTTCTCTGAAAAACCTAGGAATAATTTCTCCAGTGCTGTCCTTGATGTAACAAGAAATGTCTTCAAGCCGGGCGTGGTGGCGCACGCTTGTAATCCCAGCATTCGGAAGGCTGAGACCGGAAGATCCGGGTTCGAGGCCAGCCTCAGCTACCTAGTGAGGCACTCCACAACTTAGCAAGACCCGGTTTCAAAATAAAGAATAAAAAAAAAAAAAATAGGGCTGGGGGTGTAGCTTGGAGGTAGAATGCCCCTGAGTTCAATCCCCAGTACCGCAAAAAAAAAAAAAAAAAAATGTCTTCAATATGCACATACAGTAAATATACTGATGAATTTTGAATCAATATCTTATGGTGTCTTTCAATAACATAATCCTGAAACATTATAAAGGTAATTTTGTAACAATTACAAAGAATATAGTGTTAGTTCCCCACTCTTGCTAGTGTTGCTTGATCCAAGAGGAAATGTGGAAGTATCTTGAAGACCTCATGTCCTTTTCATAAATAATTATCACAAGTGAGATTTTTAAAATAATAGTCATCAAAGAGTTCAAAGAACATTCCCTAGGGAAAGGATTCAGTTCAAATATTCCATATTACATATTTTAAAACCAATTATGCAGAAAGTAAGGTTAACATTTTCTTATGAAAAATCTAATCAAGCCACATGTCTGAATGAAGGGCCACCTCACTTGAATGGGCAAAAGATTCCGCAAACGCATTGCTGACATGTGCCTCTGATTATAAGCCTGATTTCAAGCCACAGATGGATGGACAGCCAATCAAAGCTTCAAACTTCTAGATCTATGGGGGCAGGAATTTCCAGTCATCTGTCCAAGCACTAGAAAAGCCAATTGTAATGATTTATGATAAGGATCTAATTTTGAAAGAATAGTATGTGAATATACTTTTTGAGGTATGCTTTCTATACCCTAGAAGAAATAAGTGACTTTTTTTGCTATACCAAACTATTGGATATAAACTAATATCACTTAACATCTTGCAAAGTAAATGATTTAGATATCAGTGTGTGTGTGTGTGTGTGTGTGTGTGTGTGTGTCTGTGTGTGTGTGTCTGTGTGTGTGTGTGTGAGAGAGAGAGACAGAGAGACAGAGAGACAGAGACAGACAGAGAGAGAGAGAGAGACAGAGAGACAGAGAGACAGAGAGAGAGAGAGAGAGAGAGAGAGATTAAGGATTGCACCCAGGGGTGTTCTACCACTGAGCTACATCCTCAGCCATTTTTATTTTTTATTTTGAAACAGGAACAGGGTCTTACTACGTTGCTGAGGCTGGCTGCTACTACGTTGCTGAGGCTGGCTGCAAACATGTGATCCTTCTATCTCAGTCTCTCAAGTACTGGGATTGCAGATGTGTACCACCATGCCTGGCTCAGAGGACTAATCTTAAACTACCCTTTCTGGAGATAACATATAGCAAGAACAAACACATGGCTTAATTCTAAGGGGCTATAATAAATTCCAATCACCAGTAATTGAGCAAAACAACTAGCATTGTTGATTGTTTAAAATGTGTCCAGCTAAGCCGGGCGTGATGGTGCATGGTTGTAATCCCAGCATTTGGGAGGCTGAGACCAGAGGATCCAGGTTAGAGGCCAGCTTCAGCTACCTAGTGAGGCACTCTGCAATTTAGTGAGACCCTGTTTCAAAATAAGGAGTAAAAAATAGGGCTGGGGGTATAGATCAGAGGTAGAATGCCCCTGAGTTCAATCCCCAGTACTGCAGAAAAAAAAAAAGTGTCCAGCTCTGTTCTCGTTACTTTACATTTATTAACTCATTGAATCTTCACAACTCTTTGAGGTAAATACATTAGTATCCCTGTGTTACACATTTAGATACTGGGAGATTATTTCACTTAAGATCGCATAACCAGAAAGCAAGGGAGCAAGGAATCCAATGATGGCAGTCTTGTCCTAGCGTTCATATTTTCATCATTATTTTACACTTCCGTGTGTGTGTGTGTGTGTGTGTGTGTGTGTCTGTGTGTGTCTGTGTGTGTGTGTGTGTGTTGAACCAAGGGGCATTCTACCTCCCAGCTACACCCCCAGCCTTTTTTACTTTTGTTTTTGTTTTGAAACTTCTCTCTAGGTTACTGAAGCTCTCCCTAAATTGCTCAGGCTGGTTTCAACCCTGCAATCTTTCCATCTCCCAAGTACTGGGATTACAAGTGTGTGCAACCATGCCTGGTTTATACTTTCTTTTATACTTTCTTTCAATATAGTGAGAAATTATCTTTCTGTTTTCATAACCAGGAAATACTTCTTCATTTTCTCCAAGCACAATTGTACCATTGACATGCAGTTTCAAAGGCAGAGAAAGTAAACATGTCACTAAAAATTACCATAATTTCTGCCCTTTGTGTGTAGATTATTCTTATGTTTTCTGTAAACTATGATGGTTTGGGTTTCTTTTTGTTGTTGTTGTTGTTTTATTGTAATACTGGGGATTGAACACAAGGACATTCTAATTTTGTTTATTTGTTTGTTTGTTTGTTTGTTTGTTTTTGAAACAGAGTCCCACTAGGTTGCTGATACTTGGCTTCAAACCTGCAATCTCAGCCTCCCAAGTACTGAGATTACAGGTTTGTGCCACCATGCCCCCTCCCTTCCTTCCTTCCTTCCTTCCTTCCTTCCTTCCTTCCTTCCTTCCTTCCTTCCTTCCTTCTTTCCTTCCTTCCTCTCTCTTTCTCTCTCTCTCCCTCCCTCCCTCCCATTCTTCCTCTCTCTTTACTTTCTTCTTATAAAGAAGCCCAACACCTTGACTGAGGTCCAACCTACCTAGTATTTTTCCTAATATGGCTACAACCTGTGTACCAGGGCATTTCTGAATAGCTCTGTTCAATTTTCTTTGAATGCACAAAACTCAGTTGATTAACCCATTAAGCAAGTTTTCAGTTCTGCAAATATTTCAACTAAATTGACACAGGTGCATTAAAATAGGTTGGAAATCATAATCTAGAATTTATATATCCTTTATATATTCATTTATATGTATATATTCTTTGTCAAATGCTCTAATCATTCACTTATTACTTTTCTCAAAATAATAGATCTCAAAATATAATAAGGATTTTGAAGTCACCATAAATTGTATATTTGTTGCACCATTTAAGTTCTTGTAGGTGTGCCACATCTGAAACAACTGGATGAAATGATAACATTCTCACATTTAGGTGAAGACCAAAAAATTGTGTTTGAATTAGCCACTTTTGCTGTCAAGGAAGTCTTGGTGTTTCCTAAAGCTTTGCACTTACAATTAAAACACTTTAAGCAGGAAATTATTACTTATCAATGTTGATGAAATCTTCAGCCCCCTACCCAGTTGTTTACATTTTTTTCTATCAGAAAAGAGATAACAATAAGGTGAAGGAGAAATCACTTAAAAATGGCACAGGAAAAATTATTTCCTGACATGCAAAAAAAAAAAAAAAAAAGAGTTTTACTGTCTGTAAAAGACATCCAGGAAAAGTTTCATTCTCTTTACGTGAAAACTGCTTTCTAATGTTAGTGGAAGAATTATGTTACAATATAAACACGTTTGTATGAGAGCCATTACAGCAAAGAACTGCTGTGATTTCCTTTTGTCATATTTTGTTGTCTCTTTTGATGAGCTAGAATAGAGGGAATAAAATTTTTAGGCAGAAAGGAAACAGATTAGGAAGGAAAAGGAAATATAGAGTTTTAAAACCTGGAGAGTTCATAACCTCTAACTCCACCCTATAGGATATGTCTGGTCTCAGGCAGAAGCCTCAATTAGCCCACCCTTAATCTCTTGGTCCCTCGCCCCACCTGAGACTCCTGAGATCCAGGAGGACAAGGTCAGACCTCACCCAGCCACCACTCATCCTTGAAACCTGAGGAAGAGGAGGTCCAGACTTCTGCTGTGCCCAGCCCTTCTTGGGAGTTCTATATAAGGACTGAAAAGGCTGCAAAGACCCTCTTGGCCCGGACAATTTCTCCTTGCCTGGCTTCTCCCTCGAGTCCCTTACTTTCCTAAATAAAACTCCTGCCTTTGTCCCTGACTGGCACGAGTTGAAATTCTTTTCACCATGGAGGCCAAGGACCCTCAAAAAGGTATCGTGCTCGGCCGGGCGTGGTGGCGCACGCTTGTAATCCCAGCATTCGGGAGGCTGAGACCGGAGGATCCGGGTTCGCGGCCAGCCTCAGCTGCCTAGTGAGGCACTCTGCAACTTAGCGAGACCCGGTTTCAAAATAAAGTATAAAAAATTGGGCTGGGAGTGTAGCTCGGAGGTAGAATGCCCCTGAGTTCAATCCCCAGTACCG
>PVLC010003177.1:0-70212 GCA_004027655.1 Graphiurus murinus
AAATTTGACTTAATGGAAGGTAATGGGAGGAGGGGGGACACCCTAATAAGCATGATGTACTTACAAGATCACATCAAAGTCAATCACTAAACTGACCAGGAGATAGGGGGAGGGTGGGTGGGAATTGGGGAAGGGTTAATGAGAAATATGTGCATGGATGTCTTTACCTGTACTAGCTTGTACCCAACAAAAATGTGTGGTTAACCCTGTTGTACCCAAGAAATGTATAAAAATCCATGCTAAAAAAAAATAAATTAATTATAAAAAAAAAGAATATCTATATATTTGCTATACTGAATATTTAAACTCTTTGGGAGAAATAGACCCATTTCAATATCATTATAATTTTACATTTCAATTTCAATATGAAATTGAGTGTGTGTGTGTGTGTGTGTGTGTGTGTGTGTGTGTGTGTGTGTATTAGTTACTGGAGATGGAACCCAGAGCATTCTACCTCTAAGCTCCACCCCTAGCCCGATTTTTTATTTTTTATTTTGAAACAAGGTCTCAGTAAGTTGCAGAGGGCCTTACAAGTTGCTGAGGCATTCTGCAAATCTGCCATCCTACTGTCTCAGCCTCCCAAGTACTGGGATTACATGGTGTGTGCCACCATGCCCAGCTGAGTTAATTAATTTGACTTATGATTCTAAGTTGAAAAATGTAAGGGAATGTTACTAAAGTTATAAACAATATAGAAAGACTTTAAAGAGCTAAAGAGTCATCATATATAGAAGTTCCTTTTTTATTATATGAGCAATATAGGTGCTTGGGAAACTTATTTATCAAGCAATCGAAGCATTTAAAAAGAAATTTTGTAATTATTTTTATAAATGCGGTTTATAATATTTAAGAAAATTTAATTAAGAAGTGAAGGATTTCTTCTTTATTTTGAAACCGAGTCTCACTAAGTTGCGGAGTGCCTCACTAGGTAGCTGAGGCTGGCCTCGAACCCGGATCCTCCAGTCTCAGCTTCCCGAATGCTGGGATTACAAGCGTGCGCCACCACGCCCGGCTCAAGAAGTGAAGGATTTCTTAAAAGTAGTTGTAAAAATTTATGAGATGTGTAAATAGAATAACAAAATCCATGAGTTGAACCTACAAGCTTAAAGGAAAATTAGGTTTTTAAATCAGGGCACAGTGGTACATGCCTGTGATCCCAATACTTGGGAGGTTGAGACAGGAGGATCAAAGGTTTAAGGCCAGTTTTAGCAACTTAGCAAGATCTTATTTCAATAATTAAAAAATGGACTGAGGTGTAGTTTAGAGGTAGAATGTCCCTGGGTTCAATTCCTAGTATCAAAAAAAATTTTTTTGTGTGGATATTTAATCTTGATAAATCAAGTGTTATTTTTTAAAAATCCTTGAAGCCCCTGCAAGAATGAGAAGAATTCAAACTGAGAATTGAAATTATCAGTAATTTTTCAATCTTCTTCTTCATATAGTGAGTACCTTCAGGGGTCAAGAATCAAGTCTCACCAAAATGGTAATTTTTTTATTACCTTGTTTTTTCATCAACTCATTCACTTCTTTCATCAATTGGTTGACCTCCTTTTATAGTCTGCGTTTATAAAGAGCAAGATTGAATATTAAATTAACATCGTTTTTCTTTATGTTCAAGTAGTCTAGCTCATTTTAAGAAGTTGGCTCAGAATTTTTTGGAAATACTTTTAACTCAATGCACTGTGAGTACAGTTCCTAGACCTTGAGATAACCCTGTGGAAACTACATGTCCTAAAGTCTGTAATGGACTAAAGACCATGGCATGACTTGTATCTACTTCATAAATTCAGCCTAGTGTGCTAGATTGAGAAAAAACAAGGAAACAGAAACACAGTCCTCTTCAATGATATGCCCCACAGAGCCTGTGATTTACCCAAATCATAAAAGATTTTACATTATTAATACATTATGTTGTGCAAGTCGACAACAAAGTTGTTTACTAAGAGGCAGAACCTTTAATTGAGACAAGCTTGCATTTAAAGACTGGAGCCAGGCTGGGAGTGGTGGCACATACCTGTAATCCTAATATTGGGAGGTTGAGACAGGAAGATCACAGGTTCAAGGCCAACCTCAGCAACTTAACGAGACCCTGTTTCAAAAAGAAAAAAAAAAAAATAGGGCTGGTAGGTAGCTCAGAGGTACAACACTCCTGGGTTCAATCCCCTGTTTCTCAACAATAACAACAGTAATAATGGACTAGAGCCAGGGGCCTGGAAATATAGCTCAGTGATAGAAAGCATTTGCCTCACATTCATGAGGCTCTGGGTTCTATCCCCAGCATCAACAATCATTATCATCATCAGGATTTATTTTATTTTATTTATTTATTTATTTATTTGCTGAGGTACTGGGGATTGGACCCACGGGCATTCTACCTCCAAACCCTTTTTATTTTTTATTTTGAAACAAGTTCTCACTAAGTTGCTGAGGCTGTCCTCGAACCTGTGCTTCTCCTGTCTCAGCCTCTCAACTACTGGGATTACAAGTGTGCACTAACTTGCCCAGACATCATGATTAATTAAAGAAGACCAGAGTCAGACCTCATTCAAACACTGACAGTCAGCAGGGAGTGGTGAGTCCAATGTGCTCCCCAGGAAATATGGGAGCTCCTACCAACTTGCTGATCACGAGGAGCAAATTCTGAGTTGTTTTTGCAGCAGGAATGACAACCTTCCCAGTGGTCTGACTGTTTCTTGTCCAATCTACCCTGAAGTTGGTCAAAAGCTTTCATTTATGAGGTTTCTTGGTTAGTCGAGCCTTCTGGAGCCACAGAAAAAGTGTGCGCAACTAAGCAGCCCACGTGGACATCGGACTTGTGACTCTGGTCCAGGTGATGCTTAACACCCAGCAGAAGGAACTGCCAGCATGGACACGAGATGCAATTTGCCATAGACGACAGGCAGCGGCTCAAGCGGCTCTCAGAAGCGAAGGCGCGCGGCCACGCAGGGCTCTGTGGGCAGGATGTGCCCAGGAGCCCGGGCAGCTGCTCTGTGCCCGCACAAGTGGGACAGCTGCAATGAATGGGCCACAGAGCCACCTCAAAGGCACACTGTGCCCAACTTCAAACGCATGGTCTCACTACGGACAGCTGAGAACCAGCCACGGCAGCAGCATCGGCGGCAGCAGGCCTGGGTGGGGAGGAGGCAGGCCTTCCCATTGTGTGGCCGGCCAGCAGGCAGGGTTGCACAAAGCCTGTGGCAGCAGCTGCAGCACCAGCCCAAGGTATCTTTACATGTAAGTCATTTGCACCAGAACTTCTGGCACAAAAGAATTTTCTTTGCTCCAGGGGAGGAAGGGACAGCTCCAAAACCTGGTGGATTGTATCTGTAAGGAGCATGAGGGCAGCTGTGCTGTGGTCCTCTTCCGCCCAACTCAACACTTCCCAAATCTGCACTGTATTGTTTGCTGTTAATGACAACTGATAAAAGAGTCCAGTTGTCAACTGCCTGTAGAGCCCAGCTGTACAGTTTCCAAGTATTCCGTCACTGCATTCTTACAACGTTTCCCCAAAACTGGTCTCCAAGAAGAAAGTGCATTTCTGCAGGGCTTGGTGATGGAAGGCCTGTCATCCCAGTACTTGAGAAGCTAAGCCAGGAGGATCGTAGGTTCAAGACCAATAAAAAGGGCTGAGGATGTCTGTTGGAGGTAAAATGCCCCTGAATTCAATCCCCAGTACCACTAACAACAACTCAGGGTAAAAAGGCAAGCATTCACTACCCTGCTCCCAGTCTTGGGCCTCCACATACCAATGCTTCCCGACCACATAGTCATCCTCTAAGAGCTCACACTATTGAATTATGGGGCTGTTCCAGGCACTATGTGATATTACTCCACAATGAAGTTGTATTTCATATCCAGTTTTACCAATGAGGAAACTGTGGGTTGGCAAAATTGACCCACATATGCTGTGAGGTCCCTCCAGAGCTACAAAGACATTCTCAGGCACCTGCTCCACTCCCTCCAGTGTCGAGCAAAGAACTTTTCATTTTTCTCTTTCTTTCTTCCTTTTTTTTCTTTTCTTTCTTTCCTTCCTTCCTTCCTTTCTTCCTTCCTTCCTTCTTCCCTCCCTCCCTCCCTCCCCCCCTCTCTGTCTCCCTCCCCTCCTCCCTCCCTTCCTTCTTTTTCTCTGCCTCCCCTCCCACTTAATCTCTTCCTTTCTTCCTTTCTTTCTTTTTCATACTGGAGATTGAACCCAGAGGCATTCTACCTCCAAGCTACACTCCCAGCTATTTTTATTTTTTGTTTTTAAATAGGGTCTAAATTGTTGAGGGTCTTGCTAAGTTGCTAAGACTGGCCTCGAACCTGCAATCCTTCTGTTTCAGACTTAATATTTCTTGGGCAAATGAACCCCTCACTCTAGAAGTCACCTAAGACTCAGCAGGCAAACACAAAAGAAAGAAGAGAAAAGAGAAAGAAAGAGAAATGAAAATAAAGGAAGGAAGGGAAGAAAGAAAATAAGAAAAAGGCAGATGTCTACCTGAATGGAGCACTTAAGATGAGAGCAACTACACTTCCAATTTTCCATTTGTTTATTTAAATTGTACAAATGTGGTACAGTGTCATGGTTGAATATATGTATATGATATTTAATGATCAAATCAGGATAATGAACATTTTCCTCTTCTTAAACTTGTGTGTGTGTTGGGATGGAACCCAGTGTGTACATGTTCTACCTAAGCACAAGCTCTACTACTGAGCTGTACCCTTAACCTTTTTGATTAATACGTAATAATTCATTTTAAGGAATGTTACAATCTACTTATGGAGTAGAGGGTGATGTTTTGATACATGGATACAGCATGTATGGATCAAGTCAAGGTGACCCGCTTTCCATTTGCTTATCTTTATTTGGTGTCAGGAGCCCTCTTTTCTAGACTCATAAGATACACAGTGGGTTATCATGACCTTGAAGTCACCCCGTTAGGCTGTAGAGCACTAGAATTCATTGCTTCTATCTAACCACGTTTGGGTACCCATTATCCAACTTCATAGAGCAGAAGCAAATGCGTGAACTTGACCCCAAAGTCCTTTTCCTTGGCCACCCCATCACTGTGCTGACTTCCAAGAGACCAAAACTGCTTCGCTGCGCTGCCACCACTCAGCCTCCCTGCCTGCCCATCTTTGTGGGCCATAGAGTAGAAAAGACCGTAGGAGAGCCCACTCACAATGCACCCAGTGTTCTTGTTTCTTCCCTTCTCCTCCTCCTCCTCCTCCTCCTCCTCTCTCCCTCCTCCTCCTAGAGGAGATTGAACCCAGGATCATTTATACCTCTAGCCACACTCCCAGTTCTTTTTTATATTTTTATTTAAAACAGAGTCTTGCTAAGTTGCTGAGTGCCTCAGTAAATTGCTGAGGCTGACCCCGGATCTCCAATCCTCCTGTCTCAGCCTCCAAAGTACTGGAATTACAGGAACACACCACCATACCCGGCCAAGTATGGCCAAGTATAGCACTAGGTATTCTTAATTATATAATCATGAAACTATTAACACAAAAACAGGATTGGCTCTCATACTCTAAAGCGTGGATTTCTGGGAGCATGATGTATGTCTGTGTGTTTCTAAAGCAAAGACAACAAAGTTATTGTCTGACATTTTCACTCTACACATGAAAGCAAATGATTCTTTCTTTCCTCACCTCTCCGGGGTAAGCACAGTTCTTTGACCTATAGCTTTGTGGGTGGCCTGAGTGGGGACAGTGCCCTCAAGTTTTGCCAGAAGACAAGAGAATAAATAAGGAAGACAGTAGGGGCTTCTGCTAAACTTAAGCTCGAGCCCTCCAAAAAGAGGCCTCTGTATTATATTTCTTCCTCGGGTAATTAAGCATGGACAGGGAATTGGTGGGCAATGTGTAGATGACCAGTGGCCATTCTCCACTGCTCCTTGCCTGGCTTGGCGCAGGGATGCAGTAGGAGTGGGGTGTCCATAAGTAGTCTGGCTCTGGCTTCACAGAGACAATTCCTTTCACAGTCACAGCTTTAGCGTGTGCTAAAAATGACAATGCCATCCAGTGTCAATAGTTCCAGGGAGACCCTTCACTCACTCCCAGTTACAGCAATAAAACCGCGGGTGGGTGTTCTATGCTACTGGTCATCTTCATTATCTTTTCATTGCGCTATGTGGGGCCCAGTGCACTCTCAACTCTCAGGCATTTTAAAAGCTTTCTATGCATTGGAGTGCCTTGACATTCATATTTGTCTACCTCCCTCTCAGGGCAGCAGAATCTTTATTCTTGGGATCCCCATCCTTTGTGTATCCAAGGTTGCACCCATTTAAGTGGGAAGTGTAGTGTTCCCTGAGAACATCAAGGCATCTTGGGTTAGCTCTGCACTCCAGATTCTTGTCCTGGCTTAAAGCTGTGACTCTAAGCTTTGGTTGCGAGTCAAAGCAAAACCTAGAGCAAACTCATTGAATTAAGGTCATCTGAATTTACCTTAGGAATTTAAAAGTTTCCTCTGGAAACTTAGAAAGTTTTGTCACCTTTGAAACATCTCCCTTTGATGTTGCTTTGTGTGTATGTGGTACTAGGGGTTGAACCCAGGGCCATTCTACCTCTGAGCTACACCCCCAGCCCTGTTTTATTTTTTATTTTGAAACAGGGTCTCACTATGATGAGGAGGGCCTTGCTAAGTTGTGGAGGTTGGCTTTGAGCCTGCAACCCTCCTGTCTTGGCCTTCCAAACCCTGGGATTTCAGGCAGGTACCACCATACTCAGTCAATACAGCCTTTAAAAGCAAAAGTGGGCTCATTTGACTCAGAGATCCAGACATCACTCCCAACTCCTTTCCCCTCAGTCTCTATGCACTCTATTTTACGGATGAATTATCTTCCCATCTCAAATTTTCATCCTCATCCTAAACCTCTAGGCTTGTTCCTCCCTCTATACTGCCAGAAAATTTTTCTTTTTCCTTCTTCTCTTTCTCTTTCTCTTTTTTAACGATTTATTGGTGTATTGTAATTGTACAGCACAGTGGGATTTGAAGTGATACATTCATATATGCACACTTGGTCTGTTTCCCTCTGGATCTCATCCCATTCCTCCTCCTGTCTCCCCATACATGTTAGTGAGATTGGTCATGATACCTTCATATACAAACATAACATATTTGAAATATTTCCTTCATTTAACCAGCCCCCCCCCCCCCAATTATCCTTCCACTACTCTACTGGTCTCTCCTCTTTTATCTGAAATCCCTTTTCTTTCCTATTTTCTCTCTAGCTTCAACATATGAAAGAAAACATATGACCCTTGACTTTCTAAGATTAGCTGATCTCAGTATAATGTTCTCAAGTTCCATCCTTTTTTAAAAAAATTTTCACAAATGACATAATTTTGTTCTTCTTAATGACTGAGTAAAACTCCACACATTTTCTACAATGTGAACCAGGTTCTCCACGTCTTCAGAGTAGATGGCCACATCCTTAGTATAGCCTAGAAGAATCTCCATTGCTTGGTCCCTGCCTCCCTCAGCTTCCCCCAGGACACTCAGCCTTCCTCATAGCCCAGTGTCTGAACGAGTTGGATAGTTAAACAGAGATGAGCAGGGGGGAAGATAAGGCTAGGATGGCAGAGAAGCCCACCCATAAGCTGCCTTCTTCTGCCAGATGCTGCTTTCTGAATTTACACTTGATGGCAGAGAAGCAATACTACTCTCTTAAAACTAAAAGGAGCCAGGTGTAACTGTCCTATGGCGTTTTTCAACTCGGGAGTGTGCACAGAGCACTAAGCATGAGGGATCTGCTTACAGGCTGATGGGAAAGTTTCCAATCTGGTGGAGACAGCGTAGACACACAAAGCTGTGGTGGAGGTAGCAGTGACCACCATCAAAAACACAACACATGAAGGGGAAGGTTTTCATATGAGATATAAAACTCATTGTATGCAAGACGCCCTCACCTTTTCACTGCCAGAAACAAACTTAAAACCATCCTCTCACTTCACTAAGCAAACCTTTTCTGCTTATTCTGTCTATGTCTCCTGTCTGAAATCTTTCTATTGGAAAGAAAAAGAGCCAAGACAACCATTGCCCCATTGCCCGCTAATAGAAGGGTCTTGCAGCTTCCTACACCTGAGCCAGTCTCTCCTTGCCTGGAGAGTGCGTGTGCACTCTCTTCCTCTTCTCTTGGCTAACTTTTATTTCTCCTTGAAATCTCTGCTTAAGCATGTTCCCCTTCCACGATTTCCTCTTGGAGACCCCCAAGGCACGCTCAGATGCCCTCCCTTACCCGCTGACCAACTCTGCCTGCCCCCGAGCCACATGGTCACTGGATTGTCATTGTTGACTGCTGGCCTGTTTCTCACTGGCCAGGGCTTCTAGAGAGCAGGAATTCTTTGCTTTCTCTGGATTCCTGGGGTTTCCACAGGCTGAGAATGGGCTAGCCATTGTTGGACAAACATCAAGTAAACACTGCTAGGTCATGTTCAACATTGTCCCTCAAGGGGAGGCAGTAGTGTATATCAAGAGCCTGAACCTGGCATGGTGGTGCACACCTGTAATACCAGTACTTGGGAGGCTGAGACAAGAGGATTGCAGGTTCAAGTACAGCCTCGGCGACTTAGGGAGGCTTTCAGCAACTTGGTGAGACCCTGTTCCACAATAAAAAATAAAATAGGGCTGGGGGTAGAGTTCAGAGGTAGAATTACCCTGAGTTCAATCCCCAGCACCACACACACAAAAATTATAGTGATAAATGTCTTAGTCCTTGAAATTATATGAGAAACAACTGAAAAGTTCTAGCCAGGAGACTCTGAGGGATGGCACTGCCAGGCGGCTGTGAGGTGAGATAGAGGGGCACATTGCTGCTTCCCATCACTGAGAGCTTGTCAGGCTGTCATCTGGTCCCCAAAGGGAGGTGGACCTTGACTCAAGCCTTGAGGGTCCTTAGTGTCATCACAGAAAGGAATTTCAGCACCGGTCACAGTGAGATACAGATGGATTTTACTGGGAGAAGGAAAGACGTGAACACAGACAGGGCAGAGTGTGTGGCGGGCGATGGAGAGGACCGCTGGTGCCCCCCAGCCAGGCAGATTTATACACTGAAATCCATAGCACAGGGACATGACCCAAGAGGATGTTCTGTTTTCCTTTGTGTCAGACACTGGATATGTTAATTATTAGCTACAAGGGATTATTTTCTTTTTTTATTCTGAATGAAAAATATCTAATCATTTCCCCCATCAAGGGATTTTGTTAGCCTAGCACGGTGGCACAAACCTATAATCCCAGGACTTAGGAGACTGAGATGGGAGGATTGCAGGTTTAGGGCCAGCCTCAGCAACTTAGTAAGACCCTGTTTAAAAATAAAAAATAAATAGGGTTCAGGGTGTAGCTCAGAGGTAGAATGCCCCTAGTACAGAAAGAAGAGAGAGAGAGAGAAAAGAAAGTTGGATGTTGTTTTGCTTTGTGAACTTAAAAACAGTCCTATGCTGACTGTTTGAGGGTTTGATGCTACATTGCTGTTACTTGGAGAGTTTGGTGGAAGGTGAGACAGGCAGATGCAGTTTTCACATGGCCTATGGATTTGATTTAATTGTGCTGTTTGTGATCAAAGCGTGTGAACATGGACTTTGAATTTGGACTTTTAGTCATGGCTGCTCTTGTTGGTCCCTTGTGCCTCCTTTCTACCTGTGTTGTTCTGCTCCCTCGTGCCTCAGGGCCACTGTTTGCCTGGGCACAGTTTGCTCACTTTCGTAATTGGTTCACCAAATCACTGGTAAGGAGATGAGCAGTGGTGTGAGAATTCTCCCCTCCCCCGAGGCCATCAGTTCCCATGGGAATCTCACCAAACCAAGGAACAGGTGGGCAGGAGGCCTCCACAGGCAGGCCAGGCTCACAGTCAGGGTTGACCCCATCACTCACACAGGAATTTTAATCAACTACTTTGGGAAAAATGAAAAGGTGCTCTTCTCCAGTTGTCTGAGCTTGAGAGTGAGTTGAGTGAAATGTTTTGATAAGAGAGAATGGAAAGAAGGTGAAGACAGGAGATCGAAGGTGCAAGGCCAACCTTAGCAACTTAGCAAGACCCTGTTTAAATTTTTAACAATAAAAGATCTGGGAGTATAGCTTGGAAGTAGAATGCCCATAGGCTCAATCCCCAGTACCCCCATACCTTCAACCTCCCCCCCTCAAAAAAAAAGCCCAAGAGAGAGAGAGAGAGAGCATGGAAAGACTAGAGCCCACCTGGTCCCAGGTGTGTGGCTTCCCAAGTCGGGCTCACACTCTTTCCTGGGGCTGCCAGGTAAAGCCAGGTTGGCTCCTGGCAGCCTCTCCCTGGTCTTTAGGAGGTCTTTGTTTAAGCATTACATGCCTGTTTGCAAGATTATCCAAGTGATTTCCCACGCTTTATTTCAAGCATTTACTGTAGGTGGCTTCAGGAATTTTAAGGAGCATGTAAACTATGGACCACCGGCCTTTGCACGCCATATCCAGCACGGGTCTGCTATTCCAGCAAGACAGGGGTAAGGCACAGTTCCTGAGCAGCTGCCAGCTCCAGGTTCTGGGTATATCGGAAACGCCTCAAGTGGCCCTCTTAGGACACAGTTGGGATCCTCCATCTTTCAGAGTGTGACCCTAGACCTGTCCCTCCCCGCATAGGGGGTTCCCCAGAAGGCCCTTGCTAAGACATTTTTTGAAGATTTAACAATGGAGAATGAAAAAAAATCAGAAATTTTTCAAGCTCAAAGATATTAATTACTAAATCCCTTCTAAAATCCAGTTGTCCCTCTCTGCAGTGTTGTAAGCAAGCTGTGACTCACTTCCCCTCCTAGACAGGATTTCCTCTGGAGTGCTCCTAGCACAGCAGGCTTCTTCGAATACCTGTGTCATTCATTAGTCTCCTTCCTTTGGTTTGCATCTTAGGCCCTGTTGAAGGTGTTTCTAACCACATGGCATCATTTTTTTTTTTTCCTTCAGTACTGGGAATTAAACCCAGGGGCATTCTACTCTGGCCAGCCCTTTTTATTTTTTATTTTGAAACAGGGTCCCACTAAGTTGCCGTGGCCATCCTCAAACTGCAATCCTCCCGTCTTAGCCTCCCAAGTACTGGAATTATAGGTGTGCACCACAGCACCTGGCTATGGTGCCATCTTTCTAGAGAGAGTGGCCTCGCCCTGGAGGGATTCCTGGGGATGGGTCACCCAGTGCATTACAAAGGTGTTCCTGGGCACAGGCACGTGTTCCCAGCCCTCACTCTCACACGCCAAGCCTCAGGTGGGAGCAAACACCAGGACATCTGGTGTCAGTCCCAACAAAAGCTACACTTTGGGAAGAGAGGGAGCCAAGTTCTTGAGAATTCACAGAACTCTACCCATCCCCGTCATGTACTTTGATTAAGTGTTCTCACGTGGTATACACCTAGTGCAACTTTAGACCCACTAAAGCCTCCAAAGAGTTGGTCACTCTGCTCCGGACACCTGTTCCAGACAATCAGCTGGCACAAAACACAAAAGCTATAAGCTCTGCATATATGGATATACGGATGACTTAATACTTGACCAAGTAGTGTGCTGGGCACTTTCTGACATTTTCATGAGTGTGAGTATCACTGATGATAGTGATTATATAAAAGACATTCATTTTATTAAACCTTTTTTGACTTCTAGTATCATAATAATTATTGGTTGGTTTTTATAAATACACTTTTATTGGTGAATTGTAATTAGACATTACATTAAAGTTCTACATGCTAGAAACATGCTTCTACACAGTACTGGTATGTTTCCTCCATGTCCTCCAGCTCCCTCCTCTTCCCTGTTCATGTTGAAATTATTATTTTTCTGCAGTTGACGGAAAGAAATATAATCTGAGCTTTGTGTCCAGGAGATATAATCTTACCTCCTAATGGAGCAAGACAAGGAGAAACATAAAAACATACACAGTGGATTCGGGTTTTCCTAAGTGCCCTGGGAGATGAGGAAAGAGAAGGAAGCTGAGGGGTGATAAGTGGGAGCCCAGAGGGTCTCTGAGGAGGCACTGTGGGAGCTGAGGCCTGGAAGAGGGCTGCGCACAGGAAACCAAGGCAAGAATGCACCACACTGCACTCCTTTGATGATTTTTCTTTCTTTCTTTCTTTCTTTCTTTCTTTCTTTCTTTTTTTTTTTTTTTTTTTTGGTATTGGGGATTGAATCCAGGGCACTCTACCTCCAAGATACACCCCCAGCCCTTTTTATTTTCCTTTATTTTGAAACAGGATGTCGCTAAGTTGCTGAGGTTGGCCTCAACCCTGTGATCTTCTGGTCTCAGCCTCCCAAGTACTGGGATTACAGGAGTGCACCACTGCATCCAGCTTCCCTAGTACACTTAAGCCAAAACCCATGTGGTAAAAGATCAGTAAGAATGGAGTCTGGAAAGCAGTAGAGAGAGAGAGTCACAGGGGAAAGTTAAACACTGTTTTGAATTTTATTTTAAGCATAATTCAAAGACAACAGCTTTGGGCAGGGGAATGCCATAATCTGATTAATGTTTTGGGAAAATTTCTCCATCTGCTCTGTGCTAGAGGGACACTCAGAGGCATGGAGGGACACGGAAGTGAGGAGAAGCAATACTTCGCAGGAGGAGTGATGGGGCTGGGACTGTGGTTGTAGCAACTGAGATGAAGTCAGTTTGGGGCTGTATCTTGAACACAGTGTCAACAGGACTTATTCGTGAACTGGATGCAAAGTTCAAGGAAAGGAGGAGAATCAGCACGGATACCCTAGCTTTAGGCTGAGGCTGGCAAACAGGAAAGGAGGAAAGAGCTCAGCTGTGTCAATTGGAGGAGAACAAGTCACACATTCAGTGTTGAAGATGTTGACTGTGAGGAGCCTATTTGTCATTTAAATGGGGGTCAAGGATGATCAAAGAATGTTAAGGAACTAAGAGGTGGGAGCTGGATTCTGGAGGTGGAAGATAGAGTGCCCGTGAAGGATGACCATAGGAAGGCATCAGTGAGCGGAGGTGCCGGCCAACCCCAGTGACCCAGAGACACTGGGCTCAGTAGGTGCAAGAAATGAGGAGAAGCCACGAGGAGTGAGGTGTGTCTCAAAGGAGGGTTTTGAAGAAGATAAGGGAAATCAACAAAGGGAACTTGGACATCCATCGCATCTTTAGGCATAGAGAAAAACAGTTCTATTTGAGAGAGAGCTGCAGAGAGAGCCTGGTCCTCAGCCCCAACCAGGAGTCAGGAGAGCAGGAAGTTGGTGGGACTTTCAAGGGACAAAAGGAGAGGTTCAACATGTTTCTTAATGTTTACTAAGACTGCTGCAGTGGACAGCTGCAAGTACTCAGACCTTGACCCTGGCTCATCAGGGAAGTTGGGAGAGGCAGACCTTACCTGTGTTAGGTGAGTCCTGGGACTAGGGACAGCAGCACAGAGCCCCTCAACACATGGAAAAGATGAACTATCAGAGATCCGTGTTTGAAAGATGTCATTGCAAACGGTGCCACAGGGCTGCCTGCACAGTGCTGTGTGGCTCAGTGGGCTGGGGCCAAGACGAGGCCGCCCCAGGGAAGGAAGCGGTGTGGGGAGCTACAGGCCAAACAGCTGCCTCTCTGATCAGACCCCTCTCTTGGAACTGATCCTGGTTGCCATGATTCAAATAGCATGTTTTCAAAAAATTCCATGTGCAAAAGAAGAAACCCAAAGGTTATTAGATGTGAGACCAGAAACGTTAATATTATAGAGAGGTTCTGAGCCCGTTTGGTGAAAGGGTACTTAAGTCTTCCAATCCACCCCTCTTTTGTTTTGTTGTATTTTTGTCAGAGTATTAATAGCCTTTGCTCATGTCTAAATGTAGAACCTCAAGGTCTTTAGGCCCAGCTCCTAAATTCTGTGATAATTAGGATGTGAAACTTACTACATTCCAATAACAAGATGAAATGACAATTCCCTGACATCTTAACTGACATTACATTTTCAACTGACAGAAACCAAGTGGCAGTTTTTGAGGAAGTATATGCAAAAGTTTTAATTCAGAAAGGAAAATATTTTTCCCAATGATATTAGTAAAAAAAATGAGTTCAAGTAAAAATGATTTAAATACTGTGGTTGAGTATATATTGAGTGCATATATATGTATATATACAATCATTGTGTGTGCATGTATGTGTGTGTGTGTGTGTGTGTGTGCGTAGGGTTTTTTTTGTTTTGTTTTGGTTTTTTGCCTTTTAGGGTTTTTTTTTGGGGGGTGGTGGTACTGGGGATTGAACCCAAGGCATTCTACCTTCTATTTTCTTAACTAAATTGATGGATGCATTCAGCCAAATGGCCTGTCGATTTAGCAAAGTATTTGACATGAAGGAGAAGGAGACATTTCTGATTGTCTGATTTGGTCGCTTGGACCCACATGAGCATATGGTCTTGGTAGAGGCATTCACTTGCTCAATAGGAACTAAAACTTTAGTTTACATTAATAAGATCAGACTTATTTAGACTAATTGAGGGAGTGTGATGATATCTAATATCAGGTTACTAGAATAAACTTCTGCTATTATAGGACGTGGTAGGATACTGGAATTGGGATACAGAATTAATAGGCACTTGAACTGCATGATTTAAGAAAAAAGCTGGCAAAGTTGACCACACAGCAGTGATCTGACAGTGTTCTCCTGTACTGTGAAGTCTGAGTGGGGCTGCCGACACCAGCGCAGCATTGGGGGTCCCCCATTAGTCCGGCATTAGCTAGGAAATGTAGCTCATAGTTGTTTTTTTTTTGAAACACATGCAACAGTGAACAAGAGCAGCCATCGCATTTGCTAGCAGAGCCCTGTCCTACTTCTGGGTTGCATCATAACTTGATTTTCTCAGCATTGCCAGGATTGATAAGCTCTCGTAAATGGATGGCTTTGGGGACTGAGAGAGATGGGAAACAGCTCACCTGATAAATTCAGGAAAAGAGATTCTTTTTTTTGGAGGTGGGGCTATTAGGGATTGAATCCAGGGGCATTCTACCTCTGAGCTACACTTCCAGCCCTTTTCATATTTTATTTTAATTTTTAATTTTTTTTTTGGTGTGTGTGTGTGTGTGTGTGTGTGTGTGTGTGTGTGTGTGTGTGTGGTACTGGGGATTGAACCCAGAGGCATTCTACCTCTGGGCTATGCCCCCAGTCCTATTTTTTATTCTTTATTTTGAAATAGGGTCTCACTAAGTTGCAGAGGGCCTCACTAAGTAGCTGAGGCTGGCTGCGAACCTGGATCCTCCTGCCTCAACCTCCCAAGTATTGGGATTACAAGCATGTGCCACGCCCGGCTTTTATTTTTTATTTTGAAGCAGGATCTCACTAATTGCTGAGGCTGGTCTTGAACCTGTGATCCTCCTGTTTCAGCCTCCCAAAAATTGAGATTACCAGCATGTACCACTGTGACCAGCTAAGAAATTATCTTTTCCATGCCCCATGAATATACTCAAACATGAGGGCATTCAAGAGCCATTAGAATTTAGGGATAAAGGAGAAGCCTATTCAAACTCTTTTAAGAACACTCAGCTTTTCTGGATTAGAAACAGAACTGCACTTTCCATCCTTAAATTGCACAAAAAGATATTTTCAGCCTTGATGGCCCGAGATGGCTATCTGGGTTCCTCCTCCTTTCTGCCAGCAATCTGCCATGCTATTTTTTTCAATCCCAAATAAAACTTTGTGAAAGTACTTGGTTCATTTTATTGACATGTTAGGTTTTGATATCTGAATATATCTTTCTAACCTTCATCTTCTTCTTATTTGAAGGTATACAGAAAAATGCAAGTCATGGTCATCTTCCCCTCTGGTTTCATAACATAAAGAGGCAGCATGCCTACCTGAATTAGACATATATAGATTGGAACTTTATTAAATGTGGAAGATAATTCTTAGTTCATAGGGTATGTATATTTTGTGAGTGTGTGTGTGTGTGTAATCACTCAAGATAAAGCATGCCCAGTCCGTAACATACAATAAATGTTCAATAAATGCAGGTATCATTAGCATTAATATGTGGCACCATCTTTTGCACTATTATAAAAACCTTCCACCTGGGTTCCTGTGTTTTCTCTTCTTCCTTCACGAAGTGGCCAAAGTGACTTTTTAAAGCACATATATGAATCATATCATTCCCCTAGTTAAAAATCACCAATGGCCAGGCATGGTGACACATACTTGTAATCTCAGTACATGGGAGGCTGAAACAGGATTGCTGGTTCAAGGCCAGCTTCAGCAACTTAGCAAAACCCTGTTGCAAAATAAAATAAAAAAGGGAGAATGCCCCCAGGTTCAATCCCCAGCACTAAAATAAATAAATAAAAATGTCCATCAATGGCTTTCCACTGCCCTTAGAGTAAAGTCCAAGCCTTTCACCGCACCACACGAGGCTGCCACATGCTCTGTGTGAGCAAGTGCTGCCCAGCTCCCAGCAGGAGCCGTCCTTTTGTGCTAAGGGAATATCAGCTGTCTTCTTGTGCCTCCAGCATGTCCAAATGGCACCCTCAAGGACGCCTTTGCCTTTGTATTTCCTGTTCCAGGAACACGGTCCTCCCTCCCAGAGCCCTGCTAGGGGGATCCCTTGACCCTTTAGGTCTTAAATCTAATATCACTTTCTCAAATAATCCTTCCCAATCAAACTATCCCTTCTTTATATTGAGGTATAATTAACAAATAAAAAATTATAAGCCAGGCATGGTGGCACATACCTGTAATCCCGGTACTTGGGAAGCTGAGACAAGAGGATCACTGTTTCCAGGGTCTTAGCAAGACTCTGTTTCAAAAGAAAAAATAAAATAGGGCTAGGAATGTGACTCAGAAGTAGAACACCCCTGGGTTAAATCCCCAGTACTACAAAAGAAATTGTATATATTCAAGGTATACAAAGGGATGTTTTGATATATACATTGGGAAATGATTGCTACAGTTAGGCCAATCAACATATCCATCACCTCGCATAGTTATCTCATGGTCTTATGCTTGTGTAACATTTAGGATCTCCTCTCTTAGCAAGTTTCAAGTATGCAATATGTTAGTATTAATCATAGTCCCTGTGTTGTACGCTTGGTCTCCAGAACTTACTCATCTTATAACTGTAAGTTTGCATCTTTGTATTTTGCCACCCCTAGCTCCTGGTAACCACCCATTCACTTACTGTTTCTATGCATTCAACTCTTTTAGGTTCTACATGTAAGTGAGATCATGCTGTATCTGTTTTTCTGTGTTTACCTTATTTTGCTTAGCATACTATCCTACTGGTTTATCCATATTGCCCCAAATGGCAGGATTTCCTTTTTTTTTTTAAAGCCTGAGTAATATTCTACTGTGCGTATGTACCACATTTTCTTTATCTATTCATCTGCTGATGAACTCTCAGGCTGTTTCCATGTCTTGTGAATAAGGCTATAATGAAATTGAAAGGACAGCTATCTCTTTTGATAGTGATTTTATTTCCTTTGGATATATACCCAGAAGTGGGACCAGTCGGCTCTAAGTAGCTCTCCTACCCCACAAATGCTGTAATAAAAATAAACAAATAATAATAGTAAACAAAATTACTACTTTATTTTCCCAATAGTACTATTGCTATCCAAAATTATTTTATTAATTGATTTGGTAACTGTTTCATTTCTTCCCCTAGTAGAAAGTGAACTCTGCAAGAACAGGATTTTGCATTTAGCAAATTATGGGTTTTCAATAAACAGCTGCCAACAAATGAACCCATGAGAGTGCATGCACTCAGGAAACATCATAAACTCTCCTAGCCCTCCTCAGTACCCAAGGAAGCACATTTAACTATAGCACAGGTATGGATATGTGCATCAAGCTTAGAGCTTTGAATGGGTACAAGTACTGAACACTATCAATGGTGATAAGATTTCAGAATTCTAAGAATATTGGAAAGCTTTCCCCAGAGTCCCAGGCAACGTGCCTGTGCTTTGTTCAGACCAAATTAAGATTTCGTGTTCACCCTTCCTTCTTGCTGTGGCTCATCTGGACAATAATATGGTCCAGGAGAGAAGATGGAAGGACCTCCCTTACTCGTCTTTGTTTCCTTGGAGTCTGGTTCCATGGAAAAGACAAAAGACATAGGATGAGAGGTCTCACTGACTGGAGGAAGTCTGAGCACTCCCTTGCTACTGTCTTTCCAGTTAACCCCGCAGCCTCGTCCTGGGGAAGGGAGAGATGGTGACACGTCACTGGCCTCCTTCCAAGCTCCTTAGAATAGAAGCACATGGGAAGAAACTTGTGCGCGTGTGGACTCATCTTGGAATGCCACGTGTCCTGCCCCAATACACGCTGACCCCTGCCTCTTCAAAGGCAAAATTTGATCCATTAATGTTCTCCTGTGTTGGTTTCATAAAACATTTGGATGGGCCCTTCTTTGCAAATGAATAAAAATGAGTAAAGTCCTCAGATTCAAAGGAAAGCCAAAACCGGCTTCCAGAAGCACGAGGCAACCCAGAGAGTCCATCTGCAGCCAAACCATGCAGCAGACCCAGACGCAGCTCCGAGGCTGGCAGCAAGGCTGCCTGCAGGAGCTGCCAAGGAGCCAGATGCTATTGCTTCCAAAGCTTGGCATCGGGGCCCCTGATTGCCATCCAACAAAGAGGAAAAATAGGAATGATATAATGTGGTGGGATAAAACACATCCCACCTCAACCTTTTTTATTACTCACTGAAAAAAAATATGGAAGATATTTATGGGAAAGTACCAATGTTTTTGGAAATATTGTACATACATTAGCTACAACACCGTTTTTGCCAAATGGGAAATATATTTAAATTATGCAGTCTGCGTCTGTCTAAAAATAAATTGTCATCTTTTCTGATCAATGTATATGTCCAGGATATGGAAATGACTCTGCTAATTGAGGAGGCTGTCAACCAGTGCACTTGTGAGTTACCAAGAAGTAAAGTTGTGAAGAAGTCTGTCTGTGGATGTGCATAAAATAGCAATTAATGTTGTTGTAATATAAAGTGAACACGAGAAAGATGGGGCTCAGAAAAAGAAGAACTTGCCGAGGAAGGTGGAGTGTCGGATTCCATAGTTATATAAAGTATTAGGAGTTATGCTAGGTTGGATGAGATAAGATGTTTATGAAAAAGTAGAATGTGGAACGAGAAGAAGGCTGGCGTTTGCCAAGGCTCCGGGGTGGTATTAATAACCCACTATATGTGACAAAGTACTGTGCAAGGGACTGGTGTCTATTGAAAATTCATCGTCATGTCTCCTCATCTGGGTTTGAAATTGCAAATGAATGTCACTTTTGATAATACTGGTGGAATGTCTATTGTTTCGAGAGTGACTCATAATTCTACATGTAAAAGTTAGAAAAATAAAGCTGGTTAAGAGCTTGACACCATCTTTGTAGGGTGAGATGAGGGGTGCCACCCTCACCCTTGTGCCTTTCCACTGTTCCCAGGCTCGAAAGCCCCTGCAAGGCCACCCTGGAAGTCGCCACAGCTCCAGGAGAGTTCAGCTAAACGCAGACTGCTTCGGCACAGGCTCACAGGCAGGTTGTCATCTGAGCATGCTGACAGCATTTGAAAATAGGGACAATCTGCGAGTGGGCAAGGAGACTTTGAGGGCATAGGTAAGGTGAGCCCCAAGCCCTGGCTGACAGCGAGGAGGAGGGTGCCTGCTCTGAAGGGGGTGGGCTGGAGAAACCAGCCCCTCACTGCTTTGCAAGGCTGGAGGCTAGAGCATTATTGCATTTTCTGTCTCAAAACGAAGAATCTAGGACAGAAATCTAAAACGAAACAAAGCAAAAAGTTGTTCATCTAAAATGCAATCACTGCCTTTCAAAGTCATCCATTTAAATGCGAATAATCGCAACTCAAATCTTATTTCTTAACCCGAGATTCTTGGGTTCCTTACATGAATGAAAAAGGCAATCAATTTGAATAGAATACAAAGAACATTCCAGAGAGAAACGAGACTTGGAACTAAAAGATGCTTTAAGAACATTTTGTACTTCCTGTAGCTCCCACACTTTACAGAAGGACAGGCTCCAAAGAAATGGAGTACTTTTATGTAGAACCTCCCAAAGATCTTAAACACTGGACTCCGTCAGAGAAGAAAATCACATTAAAGAGCAAATTGAAAAGGTCTGGAGTGATCACTTGCCTGGTTGCTGGAACAGTGCATATCCATACAGACAAAAACACTTGTTCACATCCCCCCCACACACACATATACACACACACATGCACACGCAAACCAGGGATGCAGCTCAGTGGCAGAGCACTTGTCCAGTTACGTATGAGGGCCTAGATTTAATCCTTAGCACAAAAAACAAAACAAGCAAACAAATGCATGAACAAAAAAACCCATACACACTTCACATAAAGATCCAGGGAAATATCAGCAGACTCTTCTTGGTTTTCAGATCTTGAGAGAGCAGACTACCAAGGCCTTCCTACTATCTCAGCATCTTGAAGATGAGGCTAGTCTATTCTGATCTCTTGGTATATTATTTATGCTAAAGGAGTAACTGGAAATTGAACCCAGGAGCATTTGACCTCCAAACTATACCTTCAGCCCTTTTTTTTTCTTTAAATTTTAAATTTTGAAGCAGAGTTTTGCTAAGTTGCTGAGGGTCTCACTATGTTGCTGAGGCTGATCTTGAACCTACAATCCTCCTGTCTCAGCCACCTTAGTACTGTGATTCCAGGTATGTACCACCACACCAGGCTCAGGACTTTTGTTTTGTTTTTTAATGAACAATTTGACCTTCTCAGCATTTGCACCACTTCACATTAGTCCTCCCAATAAATGGAAAGAGATTTCTTCTCATAACACCAGCAAAACTAAAGAGGTTTAAAAAAAAAATGTATTTTGGGCATATTTCCAAATTGAAGCAGGAGGTCAGGTCCAGCCCAGGTTAAAAATGTTATGATCTAAACATAAATCCATCACTGTTGCTGCTGGCAGATCCTAAATTCCAGAGCGTCAGGCGAGGACCAGGATTGGTGTCACCGCAGAGAATGATAAATCACTATTGAAGACAAAACCACCAGAATTGCTGCCACTGTATAATTGATCATGATGCACCCAGCCTTTTCGAACGTTATTTACAGTTTTCAGAGACTGAGGGCAGCAAAGTACGAACAGGTAGGAATCTCGGCTCTCCTGGGGCTCAGCAGACTCAGGGGTCCTGTGTCTGTGTCTTCCCATAACTTCCAGTGATGTGATAAACTCTAGTTATGTACAGTGTGTCCAAAAGGAATCAAATATAATTATTTCCAAAAAGAAAGAGTGCTTCCAACCCCATCAATCAAAGCCTTGAGAACCCTGTGACTGTGGCATTCTGGAGAGGACTGCTATGGGAGTATTTGTTCCAGAAAGGAGCTAAAGCCATTAGTGAACAAAGCCACATTGTGGAAGGAAAAGGAGGTAGACAGAGGTGGTCCACGGAAGCTGGAGCAGAGCGGCCTTCCTAGGCCAGACCTCTGTCTCCCTGGCTGCACAGAATAAATGGGTGTTCCTCTGTCTGACATCTGACACTTGACCTTGGGGCTAGGCATATTCTCGACTTCTCAGCCTAGACTCTCCTGTTATGGAGACTCTAGCCCCAGTCCAGATTACACGTATGTATGAACATGTTCATGCCCTGCACTGAGCACTGAGGGTGTTTTTCTTTTGCCACAAAAATACCGTTTAAAATTATAATTTTGCTTTTGAAATTTTGGAGGTTATGAATAATTTAAATTATGATTGGCGGCAGTTTCCTGGCAGTTCTTGTGCCTACATAGGAATCTTTATAAAAAGAGGAAACCTGTAGATTTTATTGTTTTCAAGTGCAGCATCACTTTAATACAGTCAGCTCCTCATATCCAGGGGTTCTGCATCCATGAGGTCAACCAACTTTGGGTAGAAAATATTTAGGAAAAAATGTGTCTGGCCAGGCACGGTAGCGAATGCCTGTAATCTCAGTACTTGGAAGGTTGAGACAGGAGAATTGCAGGTTCAAGGTCAGACTTAGCAACTTTTAGCAAGACCCTCAGCAACTTAGCAAGACCTTGTTTCAAAATTAAGTTATATATACATATATATAATTACAAGTAATATAGTATTACAACACCGACATAGCAGTTATACTGTATTAGACAGTATAAGTAATCTAGAGATTATTTAAAATATATGGGAGGCAATATGCATAGGTTATATGCAAATCCTACACCATTTTATATGCAACTTGAGCATCTGCCATTGTGGTGTGTGCACAGGGGTGAGGGTCCTGGAACCAATCTCCCATGGCTAAAGAGCAATGGCACTAAATGCAGCAGTATAACATGTCATCATGGTGCTATTTCTACAAATAGAACATGTATTAATTTCAATTTGGAGTCCATAGAGTTTCCAATTCTAAAATATTTTTATAGGTTCCTAAATACCTTGTGTCTAGTGGCTGGGATCAACTGTCCTAAGTCCTTGAGAGCAAAAGTATCATGGATAGGAGGTGGAGTTCCACTTCTTAAACCCTACGTTCCTTTAACCGAAGTTCTACCACCACTTTGGCTTCCCTGGTTTTCCCCTGTACAAACTCATTTAGGTGCCGAAGAAAGCTGTCCCACTGTGGAGGGAAAATGTGGGTGATGCACAGGTAGGTCACAGGGTGGCCCTAGGACTCAAAGAACAAGACAATCTCTTGCATGTGCTCCTGATTTTGATCTTCTTTGCAGCGGACTTGAACCCTTGGGATTCTGACAAAGGTGCCATCTTTGTCTTTCTAGCCCCAGGGGGTGCTTTTGAATCTGTCCTGCAGTTGGCTCAGCAGTAGGCTTCCTTAGGACCTAAGGCCCTAGAGCCAACTTTCCAAAATCCCTAACTTCTGTAGAAACTTAAGTAATGTGCAAACACCTCCTTTGCAGCTTGGTTTTGGGGGGAAGGGAGCAGGTATGTGTGTGTGTGTGTGTGTGTGTGTGTGTGTGTGTGTGTGATGTAGGTGTCTCCCTGAATCTGCTTTCAGAAGCATTTGGAGAGGCACAGTCTAGGATAAGTATTTTAACTACCCCCTTAGTTTAAATAGGCAGCATAAGGAATCCTTCCTTCCTTCTTTCTTTTTCTTGGCTTTGGGTCCACCAGTGGGGTCCTTTCATGCTGTGGGGCTCCATCTTGGCTCAGTCCCATCCTGCTGGCCTTGCACATTCATCTGGGTTGTGACTGACCCTGCAGATTTGCCCCTCATATCTTTCAGAGTTTTACAAATCATCTTTTTTTATTATTATTATTATTACTTTCTCCTTTGGGCCTCACCTGTCGTCAGCCCAGCAGAAATCTCACTCACCACAGTTCATACCAAGATAAGATTTCCTATCTCTAAACCATGCTTCACAATGATCAGATCACACTCAGCCTTTGTTTTTTTGGTACTGGTTAGTTGAGACCCCAGGGGCTTCCTGTCTCCAAGCTACAGTCTCTATCCCTTTTTGTTTTTTTATTTAGAAACAAAAGTCTCACTAACTTGCTTAGTGTCGTGCTAAATTGCTGAGGCTGCGCTCAAACCTGTGATCCTCCTGTCTCTCATCCTCCTAAGTACTGGGATTTCAGGCAGGCACCACCTTGCCCAGGTCACATTCAGTCTTTTAGAGGTAACCCTGCATGATTTCTACCATGACTTTAAAAATACTCAATGCAAGCCAGGCATAGTGGCACATGTTTGTAATCCCAGCATTTGGGAGGCTGAGACCGGAGGATCCAGGTTCGAGGCCAGCCTCAGCTACCTAGTGAGGCACTCTGCAACTTAGTGAGACCCGGTTTCAAAATAAAGAATAAAAAATAGGGATGGGAGTATAGCTCAAAGGTAGAATGCCCCTGGGTTCAATCCCCAGTACCGAAAAAAAAAAAAAAAAAAAAAAAAAACTCAATGCAAGAGTTTTGTAAATACTCTTTGCTTTCTCTTGGTTTTTCTTCCTACCTCCATGGTCATTCCTAGTGCATCTCTGTGTCCAATTGTCACATTCTCAAGGAGGCCCACTCAGACACCCTGTTTATAATAACATCACCCACCCCCACAATCCCAGTATTCCTGCCCCAACCTTGTTCTGTTTTCTCCTCCTCCTCCTCCTCTTCCTCCTCCTCCTTATTTTATTATTTTATTTTGGCAGTGCTGAGGATCAAACCCAGGGCTTCACCTATGCTAAGTAAGTGCTCTACCACTGAGCTACAACCAGGATCCCCACACCTTTTAACCTACAATGTAACTTACTTATTCATTACGTTGTTGTAATGCACATTTTGGGGGAGGTACTAGGGATTGAGCCCAGAAGCATTCTTCCTCTGAACTATACCCCCAGGCCTTTTTATTTTTTATTTTGAAACAGGCTCTTGCTAAGCTGCTGAAGGTCTCGTTAAGTTGCTGAGACTGGCCTCAAACTGGAAATCCTCCTGCCTCAGCCTCCCAAACACTGAGATTACAGGTGTGCTCCACTTCACCCAGCTGTAATGCACATTTTAAAAATCTTCTCATCAAAATGTCAGCTTTACAAGAACAGGGCTTTTTGTCTGTTTGTTCTGATATAACACAAATATCTAGAAAATTTCATGACACATAATAGATACTCAACAAATATTTGTTGAACAAATAAACAAATAATACTTCTTCCAGCCCCTGAAGTAAAGGCTTAAATAAAAATGTCTCCTAACTGGTACCACAGACTCTTGACGTTAAGTGCTAACATTCAGAGAGAGAGCCAGCGGGTCCCATCTGAATGTCATAGGCAGACTGTTGGGGCCCTTACTTCCTGGTCAGACTCAAAATGCAGCCATCTCATTAGCTGTGTGAATACTGCAGATAAGAGGAAGGCGTCATCCAGGCAGGGCCAGTGCTGTGTGATGCAGAAATGGGGTTGCCTGCCCCTGCGAAGCCTGATACGTCAAGCAAGCACACCCCATAGGCTTCCCGCTTCGCTGGAACACATCTTTGTTTAATTGGGAGTTCACTAATAACAGGAGTGACCACAGTAAGTGTAGTAATACATTTGTTTTTCTCAAAATGCTCTTTAATGGTGTACCTCAGGTCACTCACAAAAATCTCTACAGAAGATAAGTCAAACCAGAAAGGTTGAGATGCAAAGAATGATCCCACAATCTGTTTTGTTTCGCTTAAAAGGCAGAACTGAAACTAATAGGTAGGTATCACGGGAAGATGTTTGAGTAGAAGAAAGAATGTTCTAACGATGAGACCTATTTAGAAATGAAATGGATGTCTTGAATATGAAGGGCTCTGGTGTCTGGACGAATTTGCCCCGGGGCTGAACACCACTTGCCAGGACCATAGAGGAGGATGTCAGTTCAGTGAGACAAGAGTCCATTGGGTGACTGTGGAGACCCTTCCTGGGCTAGGGTACTGCAGCCTCTTTAGACGCCCAGGATCTTAGCTTGTAGATGAATAAACTGAGGCAGGGAAAAACAGAACAGATGACCGGAATTTTCAGTGTAATATTTCATAAGAGAACACCCATATTTCTGAATTCCATTTTCCCTTCACATCAGATATAATTAGCTTTCAAAGTGAAAAGTATCAATCAAATGTGAAGGACAAGGCAGAAATGTTTCCACATTCTTTCTGCTTGGATGAAAAGGAATCAGCTTCCTAGCAGTCAACATGTGCTTCATAGAATCCAAAATTAAGTTGAGATAACCTGATGGAGATGAGCAGCCATTTTTAATTACTCTCAGAGTAGTCAAAAAACGTTCCAAAAGAGAGAAGATAGGGAACAGAGAGCGAGTGCCAAGAGTCTCTCATGAGCAATTGCTGCCTCTGGGCATGAGTTGCCTTAAAAAGAAATACAAATGGCCAATAGATACGTGAAAAATGTTCAACATCACCAGCAATCGGGGAAATGCAAATCAAAACTACACTGAGATTACATCTAATTCCAGTTAGAATGGCAGTCATTAAGAATACAAATAAATAGCCAGGCGTGGTGGCCCACGCTTGTAATCCCAGTATTTGGAAGGCTGAGGCAGGAGGATCACAGGTTCCCAGCCAGCCTCAGCAACTTAGTGAGGCCATCCGTAACTCATTGAGACCCTGTTTCAAAATAAAAGAATAAAATAGGGGCTTGAGGTGTGGCTCAGAGGTAGAATGCCCCTGGGTTCCATCATCAGTACCACAAAAAATAAATACAAGTAATAGTAAATGCTGGAGAGGGTGCGGGAAGTGGAGAGAAGGGAACACTTCAAAACTATTGGTGGGATTGAAAGTTAGTACAGGGGCTCCTCAAAAGACTAGGAATGGCACTACCATGTGACCCAGCTATACCACTCCTCAGAGAGAAATAGGAAACCACAGGGACTTCAGATAAGTGAGGAGAGAGGCCAGTAGAAGAGTGGGAGGGGGAAAGGGAGGATTGGGGAAGGAAACAGTTTAAGTAATATTATGACCCTATAAGAACGTATCACCACCAAGCTCACTAACTTGTACGGGAAGGGAAGAGGAAGGAGTGGGGTGGGATGCGGAAGGAAAAGCACCAAGTGCTGTGTGCATGTATGAATGCATCACTTAGAATCTCACTATGATGTAAAATTAAAATGCACCAATAAGTTTAAGTACAAACTCACAGTCATAGGCAATACTGCCACCATAACGCTTCTTAGATACCTTCCAAACTCTTAAAAGAGTCACACAAAAGTATTCATTTTGAACCTACCTATAAAACTACACTTGGAGCCTGATCATTCCAAACACCCAGTGTCACAGCTATTGCCACCATTCTTCTTCCTGCTCCTGGGTATAGTGACAAGGGCTAGGAGTTGTCAGGGCTGCCCAAGGATTGAATGCAGGGGCATTCAAATTCTAGGCTCCGAGAACTCTCAATAACCACAATGGTGGGAAAACAGGAATTTGGGAGCAATTGGAGTCATACGGACCTTAGTTTGGAGATTGGAAGGGGGATGATAACGCTTATCTCTATTATCTTTTACAATTTAGATAGATATTTCCAAGTGAGACCAATGTCATGAGACTATGAGCCCTTTTCCCATTAGGAAATCCTGAGTCTTAAAAGTTTTTAAGGTCATTTCTTTTATGAAGGAGATGAGATACCATCTACCAGAAAGGTGGAATTCTAAAGAAAGAAAGGCTGCTCAAGAAAATGGGAGATTTATCCCATCCAGGATCTCCAGATCCCTCCCCTCCCCTCCCCTCCCCTCCCTTCCCTTCCCTTTCTTTCTTTCCACTGAGGAACCAGGGGTATTCTACCTCTGAACTTCACCCGCAGCCTTTTTAATTTTTTTTTTTTTTTGAACAGGGTCTCATTAAGTTGCTGGGAGTCTTGCAAAGTTGCTAAAGTTGTCCTCGACCCTGTAATCCTCCTGTCTCAGCCTCCCAAGTACTGGTACTACAGGCATATGCCAGCAGACCTGGCTCTTTTTCTTTCACTTAATGTACAGCTGTGTTGAGTGTAGGGCTTGGCCTGGCACTGTTTCTTCCTTCCTACCCGAATGATCTTCCTTCCCCACATCTTCAGGCTGAGTTGTAATATGGCCAGGCATGTTAAGCTGACTGTCAACTGAGGTTTTTTTGCCCCCATTTACTCTTGAAAGGGTGAGGGAATGGTTTGGGGGGGGGCAATTATCTATCTGCCTTGGTTTATCAATGAATGCTAACCCTAACCTCTTCTGACACTGCGAAGAGGCTTTGCTAGAGGTCATTGAAAGTTGATATGTCTTACTCTTGCCTTATCTTTCATCAGCCCTCATTAGTGACTCTTTTCTAGCAGGAAAGTATTTCTTGTGAGGTTATTTCCTCTCTCCTTGCTCTTTCTTTCTCCAACAGACCTCTTCTTGTTCATGTCAACATAGTTGGCATCCTACTCCTTTTTGCCCTTTTTAAGGATATGGCACAGAGCAGTGGCCACTCTGACGCCCTGAGTGTCCAAAGATGAAGTTCCATCCATTGAAGCACCTGGCTGTAAATTATGGGTATGTTTGAAGAAGAGAAAGATCTGGAGGAGGGGTCAGCAAACCATGGCTCTTGGACCAAATTGGGCCTGCTACCTATGTTTTTAAATACAGTTTTATTGGAACATGGCCATACACATTTATCTGAATAGTCAGTAGCTGTGAAGGAACGTGGCATTAGAGTTGGGTAGTGACCCCAGAGTGGCCACTACAACATCTACTATTTATTATTCAGCCCTTTGCAGAAAGACTTTGCTGACCTCTAGTCTAGAGTTCCATATGATAGAAACAGCTCATGATAGGAGTTCAAAATCAGCTGCCAAGCCAGGCTCAGTGTCACAGTGCTTGGGATGCTGACACAGGAGGGTCGCAGGTTTGAGGACAGCCTCACCAACTTAGTTACTTTCTTTCCCCCAAGTCTTGGTGGCCAATGATACCATCGCCAGCGGAATAGCTGGCCAGAGCTTCCTGCCCATCTTTGGAGAATCTCTGGCACATGAGTTCAAATACTTGCTAGGTCTCTGAGCAGCTGTGAGACCAGGAGTGGATTGTTTAAATTCCCTGGGCCTCAAGTTTCTGCATGAGCAGAGTAGAGATAGCAGTGCTCACCTTGTAGGTTCATTCCAAGATTACAGGCAATGGATATGAAATCCCTGCCATGTAGCAGATGCCCAGGAAATATTCTAAGTAGCTTCTCTGTGAAGCATGCTTCCTCCCAAGCAGGTGTGACTGGACCTCCTGCATCTTCTCCCCAGGGAGACTCAGATGCGCCCTCTTTTCACATCTCGCTCCTTTCTGAGGTCCAATTCCATCCCCTGTCACCTCTCTGCAGACACACACACACAAAAAGGATAAGGATGGTCACACCATGGGACAGAGTGTTAGTCAGATTTCCATCACTGTGACAAAAGTAGCTAAGGTGAGCAGCATATAAGGAGGAAAGGTTTATTTTTGCTAGTGACTTTTAAAGTTTCCGCCATTGCTTTGGGCCTGTGGAGGCAGGTTCACCATGACTGGAGGAGGTACTAGAGAAGGTCTTTATATATGTATTAGATTTGTATGTGTATTTATTAATTTATGAATTTTTCACAGTACTGGGGATTGAACCCAGAGCTTTGTACATGCTAGGCAAGTGCTCTTCCACTGAACTACACCCCTAGCCCTTTTGATTTTATTCTGAGACAGAGTCTCACTATGTTGCTAAGGCTGGCCGTGAACTTGCAATCCTTGTGCCTTGGCTTCCCAAGTAGCTGAGATTATAGGTATGCTGTAGTATGCCCAACTAGGACACACACAGAGAGAAGCAAGGAGGTAAAGGAAGGAGCTAAGATCCAATATATCCTTCCAGGTGGCACCCCCCCCCCCCGTGACCTAAGCCCCGCCTCTTAAAGGTTCCACCACCTCCTAACAGTACTACAGGCTGGTGACCGAGCCTTTAACACCTGGGCCTTCAGGTGTCACTTTCAAACCATAGCATACAACAACCCAGGACAATTTTCCTAGGAAATAGTAAGTTTCTCAAATAAGCCTTCTCTTTTGGCCCTATAATTACAGTGATGCACAGATCCTTGCTTACCTCTTTTCTTGCCAAAACTGACTATTGCTTTTGACCTCCCAGGTGAAGTCAAGGAAGTGCTTGAGGGGAGGTGCATCTCGCTGCTCAGACCATGCCTGGCACAGGGCTGTCAAGGATGGAATGCTGGTCCTGGCTAGTGGATGGATGAGTAGAGCTGCGGCTGCATTGACCAGGTGTCAGAAGAGGGGCCTCTCGAACACTCAGCCTCATCCATTGTACAGGACCAGGATGGAGCAGAAGGGGAGATAAGGACATACCGAGCAAGTGGAGAGGATGCTTAAAAAGGAAAATGGCGTCCAGCAGAAGCCGGAACTAGAGGCAGCCCAACTGTGAGCAGTTCCATTGTCCAAGTCCAGGCTCTCGGCGCCAATCCCCAATCTCCAAGCCGCCAGGCCTCCCTGGGCTCAGTGTCAGAGCCCATGTCGCTGCCGGGAGCAGTCATGCGTGTTACCTCAGCAGCCCAGGCCTCCAGGAGCGCTGCCAACTTACCATCGGCTGCAAGGGCCAAGCAGCTCCATCCAGAATCTCCAGTCCCTGTCCCTGTTACAGGGAGGGCCAGGGCTGCTCTCAGGAGCTTCAAGAAAAAAAACAAAAGTGATTCCTTTTCTTTTGACTAGGGGAACCCCAGTGTGTTAGGGCTGTTTGTTGACTTTTGGGTGGCTTTTTTGTTTTCTTTTGTTTGTACTAGGGATTGAACCCAGGGGCATTCTACCTCTGAGCTATTCCTCCGGCCCTTTTTATTTTCTAGTTTGAAACAGGATCTTGCTAAGTTACTGAGGCCGTCACTAAGTTACTGAGGCTGGCTGGCCTCAAACCTTCAATCCTCTTGTCTCAGCCTCCCAAGCACTGGTATTACAAGCATATGCCACCAAGCCCAGATGTTTGTTGACTTGTTTTTTGTTTGTTTGTTTTGCAGTACTGGGGATTCAACTCAGAGGCATTCTACCCCCGAGCTATATCCTCAGCCCTTTTTTAAATGTTTTGTTTTGAAACAGCATCTTGCTAGGCTGTCCTCAAACCTTCCAAGTACTGGGATTACAGGTGTGGGCCACTACACCAGCCATTTGTTGACTCTTGACATAGCAGGTATGTTTGTGCTTCTGTAGTCTTGTAGGGCTGCTTCTTCCCTGCTAAGGACACCACACAAGCCTGCACCCAGCCCCAGGGCCTGTTCTCAGCAGCCTGGGCAAACAGGCAATGCCTAGCAAGGAGTGCATTTATTTCTGGAGGCTCTGCTTCTGCAGCCCCTCACCCTCTGAGAACCTGATATCAGCTCAGCTAGCTCTAAACAGAGGGACACATCATGCTTCATTCTCACTTGGTTGTGTGTGTGTGTGTGTGTGTGTGTGTGTGTGTGTGTGTGTGTGTGTGTTTCTGGAGATTGAACCCAGGGACATTCTACCACCAAGCTACACCCCCAGTCCTTTTTATTTTTTATTTTGAAACAAGGTCTCACTAAATTGTAGAGGCTTTTGCTAAGTTGCTGAGGCTGCCTCGAACCTGCAATCCTCCTGTCCCAGCCTCCCAAGCACTGGGATTACAAGTGTGCGCCACCTTACCAGTTGGTTTCACCTTAAATGTATCTGTTCCTTCCTGTTCTGGGGAGCTCAGGAACGAAGGTCCCTCCTGCTTTGGGGGGCAACAGAGGCATGCTCTGCCACTGTCCTTGAATAAGCAAGCAGACCCTCCAGGTGCCATGTGATGACCATGGTCAGAGCACCTTCACGTCTCCTTGGAGACTTGTGGTTAGTCAGGAAGATCTCAGGTCCCACCTCTGGTTCAAATCCTATATATGTGACTTCCCAGCTGGGCGGCCCTGAACAAGTTATTATTTCCTCTGTGTTTCAATTTTCTCATCTGAAAAGCAGGCATGAAGAGAATGCCCACCTGGTCGGGTTGCTATGAGAATTAGATGCCTTAACAAACGGCACGCTGATGACACAGCGCTTAGGCAGTGTTAGCTATTACAATGACCCCAAAGCACTGCAGTCTTGGGGACCTCGCCTTAGTCCTTGTTGTTGACCACTTAGGGGAAACACTGGGTGCTCTGATCTTGGCTCTGACCCTCACTAGCTGTGTGTTCATGGAGAGAACAAGGTGCCTCTGTGTCCCAGTTTTCTCGACAGCAATACCTACAGCTACAAAGTGGTTAAAGAAATTGGGTGAGGTCATGTAAAAGAGAGTTCTCTGTAGATGGCGCACGTGCCTGTAATCCTAGTGCTTGGGAGGCGGAAACAGGAAGATCATAGGTTCAAGGCCAGCCTCGGCAACTTAGCAAGACTCTTAGTAATTTAGCTAGACCTTGTTTCAAAATAAAAAGGGCTGGGGGTGTAGCTCAGCGGTAGAATTCCCCTGAGTTTGATCCCTAGCACAACAACAATGAAGGGGAGGAGGAGGAGGAAAGAAGGAAGGGAGGAAGGAAGGAAGGAAATGCTGTGTGAAGAGCATAGAGCTACATAAAGGCTAAATGATTGGTGGATACTGTCTAGAGCAGATGGCTGGTCTGTTCTTTCTCTTAGAAAGTCTTTCCTGGGAAAGGGATTCCAGGGCCTGCCCCTGCTGCAGGCTGACCTTCTTTAACCTGGTAATGAATAAGTTCTTTATGTTGCTTTTAACATAATGCCTCAAATTTGGTCCTTGCTGTGGTCTTGAGGTGTGTTCCCCCCAAAACTCACATTGAAACTTCATCCCCAAAGTCAAATATTGATGATGTTTGGAGGTGGAATGTTTAGAAGAGGTCATAAAGATGGCATTAGTAGTCATATAAATATATTACATAGAATAAATATTTTTATTTATTTATTATTTATTTTGTTATATATAATAAATATAGTATATATACATATAAACATATTCATGGCCATGTAAAACATTTTTACAGGAGTAGGAAGGGACACCCAAGTTAGCAAGCTTGCTCTGTCTCACTGTGTGATGACAGACCCTACAAGCACAAAGACCTTCACTAGAGGCAGCTGCTTGACCTAGAGCCTCCCAGTCTCCAGAACCATAGCTGAATAAACCTTTTCTCTTCATAAATCACCCTGCCTATGGCATTCAATGATATCACCAGGAAACAAACTAATACAGTCCTATGAAAGCATGACCAAAAACTAGTCATCACTACCTTGTAGATAGGAGAGGGGAAAGGCCAGGCCAGGGGGCAGCAGGTCACATTCTGGTCCAGGTCTCCATGAAGTATCTGTGTCCTCAGTGCAAATCACTGACCTCTTTCTTGATCAGGTCCCCTCATCACTGAAGTGTGGCAGTGAGCACATTGTTGCTCATTCATTTGTTCAACATCTGTTGACTGCCGCCTCCTCTGTCATTCCCCTGCATCAGGTGTGGGCATGATGAGTGGGTCCAATGAGTTGCTCACCAGGAAAGGTGACAAGGTCTTCTTGCAATGGAATGCTGCAGGTCCTTTTCAGTACTACCCAGACATCTGCTTTAGAAGTCTAGGCTGTTTTTTTTTTTTATGTAAAATACCCTTTAATTAAATGGCTCAGGTACCACATTTATGGAGACCACGAATCCACAATTACTCATAGATCCAAGCAACATATTGGTACCAGTTGGTGCCCAGAACCACATTCCCAGGCTTTTCCCCATGTGTTTGTTTTCACTTTTTACTTTACTAGTGCCTGTTCATTGGTGAGATCCAAACAGGTCAGCACTGGGAGTGAAGGAAGTCCCTAGCGGATGTAAGATCCTGGGAAGTCTCCACATGGCAAAAGACCTCTGGTTTGAATGTGGAGGTGCCCGGAAGGTTATACGTGGGGCATGAAGGCTCCTGGCCTTCCTTCTCCATGCCTCACCCTATAGATCTATTCATTTGTATCCTTTTTAACATAGCGTGTGTATGTGTGTGTGTGTGTGTGTGTGTGTGTGTGTGTGTGTGTGTGTGTGTTTACTGGGGGTTAAAACCAGGGGCATTCTATCTCTGAGCTACATCCCCACCCCTCTTTATTTTTTATTTTGAAACAGGGTCTCACTCAGTTGCTGAGACTGGCCTTGAACCTGTGATCCTTCTGTCTCAGCCTCCCAAGTACTGAGACTACAAGTGTGTGCTACCATGCCTGTCTCCTTTTTTTCCCCCCTTTTTTTCTTTCTTTCTTTTTTTTTTTTTAAGGTTTGCATTTCTCATTTAAGGTTTGTTTTTCCTCTTCATTGAGGAATACTGTATGCCAATGTAACATTGACACTGCCTGCAACTGGGGTGCCAAAGTTTTCCAGGAGATCCAGCTCCACATCTTTAGGAGCAAGCATGTGAAGGGTGAGAAGGCATGCTCCACAGCCCTGGAGCCCAGATCTGCCACTGGCAGCAGGTACCGCAGCCCCAGATCCAATCATGGCTCTCCTGGTCCAGCCACAAAACATTTATAACCTCTCGGAGCAGTCCTCTGGCAGAGAAAGGGAACTGTGAGCTCAGGAAGCTAATGACCTTGGAACTCTCCATTTATCTTGGCCTTTTCCCCTCTGTGTGCAATGCCATGAAGTGCCAATCTTTCTCTTTCTCTCTGAAGAAGAATGAGCATCTCCAGCGAGCCAGGCCTCACCTTGTTTTTCCTCCAGGGCCAGGCCCAGAGCTGGAATACCAACGGGAACCAGAGGAAGAGATCATTCTTGATCATTCCCGAACCCTCCAGTAGGGGAGAGAGCTCATCGAGTTCTGCTTCAAAGGTTAGCGTTTGTCAGCTTCTCCATAAATCTTCATAAAGTAGACAGCACTGGTTCCCAGCGAACCTCATGCTTGGAGCCAGAACCTGGTGACAATCTCCCAATTTGAGTTGCACTGGCAGCCAGTAGTGGACAGCAGCTCCCAGCTCCTCCGCTCTCAGCAGGAGGAGAGGGCGGCCACCCTCAGGTACCGCCCTGGGGAACCAGAGCTTCTAAAGCCAGCCGTTCTTCACAGTTGCCTGGCATCTGCTTCAGTGGCTGCATTCACTTTGGCATGGAGACATCAGCTTCCTGCCGGGCCCCACTGGAGCCAAGAGCTGGTACCATGAGATGCCCCATTGTTTATGGTGCAGGGTACTTGGGTGTGGGGCTTTCCGCTTCTCTTTCCTGGGACACTCACTTGGATTTGGGCTGAACAACCAATTCACAGGGCTGTGGCTAGGTTGAGGAGGGAGTTTGTCTCAAACCCAGAATGCAAACAAACAAGCCAAAATCACCCAAGGAATACCAAATTCCTGTGTGTTTGAAAAATGCAACACTGGTTGTAGAATAAAGAAGCTCATATCCCTCAATATCTGCATCTTTTCTCTCATTTTAGGAGGTCTCCATTTGCCTAAGAAGTTTCCTTTTTCTTTCCCTCCCACCAAAGCTGTATTTCTCTTCATTAGTAGAATTGTGCCAGAGCTAGCTGTGTGTGCACCTCTATGCTGGAGGGGTATATCACTTTTATATCAGAGATGTGCATGCACCTCTATATCAGAGTTGTGTATTATCTCTATACCAGAGCTGTGTATTATGTATCAGAGTTGTGCATGCACCTCTATATCAGAGTTGTGTATTATCTCTATACCAGAGCTGTGTATTATGTATCAGAGTTGTGCATGCACCTCTATATCAGAGTTGTGTATTATCCAGCAGAGCTGTGTGTGCACCTCTATATCAGAGCTGTGTATGTATGTACCACTATACCAGAGCTATGTGTGCATGTCTATATCAGATCTGTGTGTGTATCTCTATATCAGAGGTGTGTATGTACTTCTATACCAGAGCTGTGCGTTCACCTCTATATCAGAGTTGTGTATTATCTCTATATCAGAGCTGTGTGTGCACGTCTATATCAGACCTGTGTATGTACTGCTATACTAGAGCTGTGTATGCACCTCTATGCCAGAGCTGTGTATCACCTCTATATCAAAGCTGTGCGTGCATCAAAGCTGTGTGTGCACCTCTATATCAGAGCTGTGTATCACCTCTATATCAGAGCTGTGCATGCACCTCTATACCAGACCACACCGAGTTTCCCTTATCACTTGGCCATATCACATCTCTTTTTCAAAGCCATCCAGGGGGTGATGTGAAGGAAGGACATTTTAGTAAAACATCTTGAAGAGGAAAGGAAAGAACCAAGGACTATTATGGTCTCCTATGCAAATTACTAATTTAGGGCTGTCTCTCTAGAGTTTATTTGTTTGTTTGTTTGTTTGTTTTCCCCAAGTTGGGCTTTAAGAATAAAACTTATCTTCTTCTCAAGTAGATCTACGGCTGCTATTAAAACTCCCAGGCTGCCTTAGATACATGAAAGGTAGGTGAGTCTGTTTGTTACTGTATTAATGTGTGAAATGGCTAAATTAATCCTTCCATATGATGTCTGAATAGGTTATTATAAGGTGCTTAGAGATTTGGCAGGCTAAGCCCCATCTTTCTTTCAAGATGTTAAGAAAATAAATTTACATGCAGGAAACCCTGCGTGTGGGATATGTGCAGTCCAAGTTTACAATTCGAATGTCAGTGCAATATTTAGGAAAAGTTAACCACAAGAACAAGGGCACAAGATTCTTATTGGAGTTGATTCTTCTTCTGACCCTCCATTTAGTCCTGTTTGATCCTAAAACACTTGAGATTTGATCACCTTCCAGTTTCCCAGTGCTTTTGTCTCATATAACACTCCCTTGTCTTCTAACAAAAACCAATTTGACCTAGTTTGAAGTAAGAGGGGAACTTATTATAAAAAGTTGGGTCATCTCACAGGACCCAAAGGCAATAAGGCCTCTCTAGAAGCTCAAAATAGGAACTGGAAAGAGACCAAGAATCCAGGCTTCACTCTTGCTCTATTTGGTTTTCTCTGATTTTCCTGTTTGCTCTGCTATACTATGAAGGTTGGCTTCCCCATTCCCTGAGTTGTAAAATACCCCTTAATTCTACCCCACAAGGAGAAGATGGCCACCCCTGAATTAGAATTACACTTCAGCTCAAATATGTTAAACATGTGGCCTTCTTGTGGCCTCATTTATACTGGTTATCTATTTGCTTTGTTCCATTCTCAAAGCATCCTGTTCTTGTTCTATGAATGTGATACCCTTCACTAGATGTTCTATGAATGCAATACCCTTCATTAGATGTTTGCATGGTTTATTTATTTGGTTTTTCCATTTTCTCTGGTGATCTGTTAATTATCTTTTTCCCAGGGTCAGTTTATTACATTTCATTCTATTTGTCTTGTTTTCATGCTACTCATTATACTCTGAGGTTTGATTAAATTTGCCTGTTTATTTCTAATTAAAGGTGAAAGAATGGCTTGATATGTTTGTAGGTAGATAGGTAGATTTTTCTCTTGGTATTGTATGTACATATCTGCTTTCTTGCTCTTTCATTAGTAAAATGTTTGAGAAATTTGTAGATGTGATCAGGCTTCAGCAAATGGCAGGCTTCACTTCAGAGTAAGCAAGGGGAGGGTACCATATTGGGGCTGGCAAGGCTTGTAAGTGTAAGAATGGAGAGGTAGTTACTCTAGGACACTGACATCCACCAGAAGATCCTAATTTTCTTTAGGCTGAGCCCCCATTTTTCTTGTCTGTGGGTAAAGAACTGGTCTGCTTTTCTAGGGATGGTAGAGAGGACAGGGGAGGGATACATGGAGTAGCCATTTCAACAAGCAGAATTTGTGCCTACCAGCTGAGTTTGGAGGCTTTCCAGGCTTCCGTTGGACAAGCTGACCTCTTTGTTGCTGTAGCCTCCTGGGTTGTCTGTACTGATACTTTCTCACTCTGCTTTAGTCAGCATCCTTGCCACTTTGACCCAAACATGTGACACACAAAACTCAAAAGAAAAAGGATGTATTTGCTCACAGTTCTAGAGATTTCAGTCCATGTTAGGCCAGCTCCCAGGCAGGAGCCAGGGCTGCAGATCCTCAGGGCATATGGAGAAGAGCAGAGGGGGGAGGGTGAGAGCTTGTATCATTAGCTCTTGACAGCAGGGGAGAGAGGAAGTAGCTGTGCCTAGCTCTGGAAAAGACACTGTCCCTGGCCAATGCCTAAGGGCTCGCCTCCAGCCATGTCCTGCCTCCAAATATGGCTGCATAGCTTAATATGTGAGTTTTGAGGGACATTTTATATATCACTCTGTTTTGTCTGTCATTAGGATTTTGAACTCCTTTCATCGTCTAGAGATTTGCTGAAAAAAAAAAAATCTTGCCTGCTGCTGATTATCCTTAGCCTTAGAAGGCTGCCAGAAGATGAATCTTCCCTTCCTGACCATATCACAATGATTCTGAATTTTGTAATAATTTTTGCTTTACAGTTTTTGCCATTTCATAGGTTTTTGTCACTTTATAAACAATATGGTTTGGTTTTAGCTGTTTTTAAATTTTGTATAAGTAAAAATCATATTACATGTATTCTTTTGTTTTATGTCTTGTTCAACACTTAGAGTCATTATTGTTGCAAATGACTGCATCTATTTTTATTGAAAATTTGTATATGTAAAGAGAATGTAACATATACTATACAATGGAACATTATTCAGTCATAAGAAAAAGTGAAATTCTGTCACTTGCAGCAACATAAATGTGCCTGGAAGACATTATGTTAAGCGAAATAAATCAGACGCAGAAAGAGGAATACTGCCCATTCTCACTTATGTATAGAAGCTAAGAAGTTGATATTGTAGAAGGAAAGAATAGAATAGTGGTTACCAAATCCAGGGAAGGGTTTCAGGAAAGAAGGGATGTAGAGAAGATGGCAAATGGGTACAAGGTACAGTTTAGTAGAAGAAATGAGTTCTAATGTATGATAATATGATTGACGACTAATTGAATATTTGAAAATAGATAACAGTGAGGATATTGAATATTTCAATATAAAGAAATGAGAGTTGTCTGAGGTGGTGGTTATGCCAATTATCCTGATTTGATCATTATACATTATATACATGTATTACAATGTCACACAAAGAAAATTACTGTGCATCAATTAAAATAAAAATATATTGAAAATAAAATAAGAATAACCAATTTATAGATTTGTTCTGTGTGGAAGGACATTTGTCTTGGTTCCAGTTTTGAGTTGTTAAAAACAATTCTGCCTGGCACACAGATTCTCATGTACACATGCATAAGTTTCTCTAAAACTTAAGTAATAGAAGCACCAAGTTGTAAATGACTATAGTCTAAACCATAGTGGATAATGCCAAATTATTTTCCAAAGAAATTATGCCAACTTACACCCTTCCCTCACCAAGAGTGTATGAGACTTCCCATTATTACAACTCTTTGCCAAAATATTTTGGCAAATAGTATTGTCAAACTTAAGTTCTTGCCAATCTGATAGGTGTTATCTCTGGTATCTTTGTGGTATTTCTTTATGTTTTATCTAATGTTGTCTCTCTCTGGTTTTAACTTACATTTCCCTCATTACTAACAATGTGCTTTTATACAGATTTGTTGGCCATTTAGGTTTTTCTTGGGTAATTTGTCAGGTTTTGCACATTTTTCTATTAGTTTTTTTTCTCATCAATTTAGAGTAGTTCTTTATATATTCTCAATTTATTATGGTATTTGTGACATTTAACATTTATAACTTATCTCACCCTGTGGTTTGACCTTCTGTTGTTGTTATTATCATAATAATAATATTAGTAGTAGTAGTAGTAGTAGTAGTAGCAGTAGGAGTGGTAGTAGTAGTAGTGGGGATTGAACCCAGGGACATTCTACCTCTAAGCTACACCCCTAGCCCACTTTAGTTTGAAACAAGATCTTGCTAAGTTGCTGGCTGGTCTCCAACTTGTGATCCTCCTATCTCAGCCTCCCAAGTACTGGAGTTAAAAGCAGGTGCCACCACAACAGGCTATACTATTTTTTTTGTATTTTTATTTATTTATTTTTATTGGTGCATTGTAATCATACATCTTTGTTAGGTACAAGCTGGTAGAGGTATACATGCACACATCTCTCATTTAACCCTTCCCCAATTCCCGCCCCATTCCCTTTCCCCTCTCTCCTTTTCATGTTCAGTTAAGTGATTAACTTTGATATGTTTGTGAAAGTACATCATTTGTATTAGGGTGTTTCTCTCTCCACCCCACTCCCAACACCTTCAGTTAAGTCACCTTCTTTGCTCATCTAAAGTGTCTCCTTCTTCATGTAGAGTCCCTCTTATGTTCCAGTTTCTCCATAGCTTCCTCATAATAGGAAGAGCATACAATTTTTTACTTTTTGTGACTGACTAATCTCATGTAACATAATATTTTCCAGCTCCATCCATTTCCCTGCAAATGACATGATTTTGTTCTTCTTTATGGCCGAGTAAAATTCCATTGTGTACATATCCCATAGTTTTGTAATCCATTCATCTGTTGATGGACATCTTGGCTGGTTCCATAGTTTGGCAATTGTGAATTGTGCAGCTATAAACATAGATACACATGCATTAGTCTGATAGTTTGGTTTCCAGTCTTTTGGGTACATACCCAGAAGTGGTATTGCTGGATCATATGGTAGGTTCATTCCCATTCATGTGAGGATCTTCCATACTATTTTCCAAAGTGGTTGCACTAGTTTGCAATCCCACCAATATATTAGAGTTTCCACTTCTCCACACCCTTGCCAGCATTTGTTGTTTGTGTTTTTGATGATTGCCATTATGATTAGGGTTAGGTGAAATCTCAGAGTAGTTTTGATTTGTATCTCTCTGATTGCTAATGATGTTGAACATTTCCTCATACATTTATTGTCCATTTGAATTTATTCTTTTGTGAAGTGTCTATTTAGATCCTTTGCCTATTTTTTGATTGAGTTATTTGTTTTCTTAGCTGTGAGTTTCTTGAGTTCTCTGTATATTCTATATATTAGTCCTCTATCAGAGGGGTAGCTGGCAAAAATTTTCTCCCACTCTGTGGGCTCTCTGCTGAGGTTCTTGATAGTTTCCTTTGCTTCACAGAAGCTCTTTAGTTTAATGCAATCCCATGTATTGATCTTCCTTTGAGTTGCTTGTGCCTTATAATAGGCCCACAGCCAACATCATATTAAATGGGGGAAAACTGCAAGAGTTCCCACTAAAAACAGGAACAAGACAAGGATGTCTATTACCACCACTTTTGTTCGATATAGTACTTGAGACTCTAGCCAGAGCAAGAGAAGGAAATCAAAGGTGTACAAATATGAAAGGAAGAACTAAAGCTATCCCTTTTTGCAGATGACATAATACTATATTTAGAAGACCCAGCAAACTCAACCAAAAAGTTTATAGAACTGATCAACAAATTTAACAAAGTGTCTGAATACAAAATCAATCTTAAAAATCAGAAGCTTTTCTGTATGCCAACCATAAATCCCCTGAAAAAGAAATCCAGAAAACAATTCCACTCACAATAGTACCCTGAAAAATAGGGATATACCTAACCAAGGAGGTAAAAGATCTGTATAAGGAAAACTATAAAAAGTTGAAAAAAAAAGTGAAGAAGACCTTAGAAGATGGAAACATCTTCCATGCTCTTGGATAGGTAGAATAAATATCATCAAAATGGCCATTCTCCCAAAAGTGATCTACAGATTCAATGCAATATCCATTAAATTACTAAGGTCACTTCTCACAGACATAGAAAAATCAGTCCTTAAATTCATTTGGAACAATAAAAATAGCCAAAGTAGTTCTTAGCAAAAAGAACTATGCAGGAGGTATCATAATACTTGATTTCAAACTATACTACAAAGCCACAGTAATAAAAACAGCATGGTGTTGGCACAAAAACAGACACATAAACCAATGGAGCAGAATAGAAGACTCAGAAACAAACCCACACATACATTGGAAAAAAGATAGCCTCTTCAACAAATGGTGTTGGCAAAACTGGTTAACCATATGCAGAAAAATGGAAATAAACCCTACTTTCTCACCCTATACAAGAATCAATTCAAGATAAATCAAAGACCTGAAATTCAGGCCAGAGATCTTGCAGCTACTTGAAGAGGGCATAGGTCCAACATTTCAACACATAGACACAGGTAAAAACGTTCTCAAGAAGACCCTAATGGCTATACTATTTTTATTGAAGCATTTGATTTCAAGTTCTGATTTCAATATAGTCAAATTCATTCATCTTCTATGTTTGAATCTTAAGGATAGATTGCATATATTTATCTTAAGACATTTTTATTACTATCTAAAAGCTTATAGTTTTATCTTTCATATTTAGATGGTTTTGTTTTGCCTATAATTTTATTGGTGCAATATAATTATACATTATAGTGAGATTCAAAGTGGTATATTCATATATGCACAACATCTTTTGGTATGGTTTCCTCCTAACCCCATCCTGCTACTCCCTTCTCCCTTCCAGTACATACTAGCAAGGCTGTTAGTTATACCTTCATATATGGACATTAGGTATGCTCCCTTCCTCAAACTCCCCCTCCTCCCTCCCTCAATCCCCTTCCATTATTCTACTGGTCTCAATTCACATTTAGATCTTCAATGTATCTGGACTTCATCATTGAAAAGACATCCCTTTCCCCATTGACCTGCCAAAGGACTCTACACATACCAAGTATCCTCTTCTGTCATCTGTGTTCTGCTCCAGTGGTCTATTTGTCTATCTCTGAACAAATACCACATTTAAAACAAATTTTGATGTCTAGTAGAGCAAGTTCTCCTATTTCAATGTTTTCTTCAAGACAGTCAGAGATAGTTTCCATATTCATATATAAATATTGTAATCAGTTTGTCAATTTCTATAAAATTTCATTGAGATGTTGATTATTATTAGGACACTTTGGATTTACAAATCAATTTAGTGAAATAAACATCTTTCCAATAATCTGTCTTCCAATCCATGAATATGGTATATATATCAACTTATTTAGGTTTTCTTTAATATTTCTTATGATATTATGGTATATTTTTTTTTATTTTTATCCACAGTTCCTGGCTCATAACTCCCTTTCCAAGGCAGGCTATAAAATATAGAATTTCTTTTCCCCATGGCAAGGCATAGAAATGCTAATCTTCTCCCATCTTCTGTCTTGACCATAACTAAAATCTCTGACTACCTTTGTTCAATAGTAGGTCATGGGACTCTCCTCATTCCAGAGGGGTCCTGTTCCATATCCTGGTTGGGGTGGGAGTTGGCATGGATGATGCACAGAAAGACTAAGAAAAATATAAACAAATAGGTCTAACTGGACTTCCCCACCCAACCTATTAGCAATTTTCTCAGACAACATTCTCACTAATGTAATCCAAAACAACTGACCATACAACTTTGAGGAAAGAAGATTTATTTGCTCACAGTTTGGGAAGGTTTGGGGGTTCATCCAATGTGAAACTGGGATCTGCCGAGCTCAGGACATGGCAGTGGGAAGCAGAGAAAGGGAGAATGCAAGCTCTGTTCTTACATCATGGTGGAAGCAAGCAAGCAAAGGGATTCAAAGATAAAAACACAGTCTCTAAGGTCACACCCCCAAGGACCCAACCTCTCCAGCCACACCCCACCTGCTTACATTATCACTCAAGAAGTCCATTAATTTCTGTCTCTGTCAATATTCTCACTGATATAATCCAAAACTTTTGACCACCCATCTTAGGGAAAGGAAATTTTATTTGCTCACAGATTTTGGGTTCAGTCCATCTGAGGCCAGGGGCTGCAAATCTCAGGGTATGGTGGCGGGAAGCAGAGAGAGGGAAAGAGCAGACTCCACTCTCACACCTTGGAGGCAGGAAGCAAGAAAGGAAAGAAGCAAATTAATTCAAGGTCTCCATGAAAACTCAGAAGTACAGGGTTTGGAGAACTGGAGGATAACAGGGCCTGTGACTATTCCTGGAGAGTGATGTGTCTGGAGAGGGATGGAAGCTGCACACTCTTTCCTTCATATTCATTCCATGCATTTCTTCATCTGAATCCTTTGTAATTTTTTTTTTTTTTTTTTTTTTTTTTGCAGTACTGAGAATTGTACCCAGGGGCATATACCCCTAGCCCTATTTTTTAATTCTTTATTTTTTGAAACAGGGTCTCACAAAGGTGTGGAGGGCCTCACTAAGTAACTGAGGCTGGCTGTGAAACCGTGATCCTCGTGCCTCATCCTCCCGTCTCATCCTCCCAAATACTGGGATTACAAACATGTGCGAACATGCCCAGCTGTAGTAACTTTTATAATAAACTAGTAACATGTTTCTCTGAATTCTGTAAGTCACTTGAGCAAAGTAATCAAACCAGAGGAGGAGGTTGTGGGAACCCTGATCTATCAGAAGCAGAGGTAAAACAACCTTGGGCTTACCAGTGACCTTTGATGTTGGTTGCAGTCTTGGGGACTGAGCCCTCAACCTTTGGGATCTGACACTGTCCCCAGGTTTATAGTGGCAGAACTGAATTGAATTGGTGGACACCCAGCCAGTGTCTACTGCAGAATGGATTGTTTACTTGCTAGTGGGGAGAAATCCCCACACCTTTTGGGATCAGAGAAGTGGCCTTTGTTGTAAGCATATAGTAGGGGAAACTGAGTTTAAGTTGTTACTTCCTTCTACATATCACATCTCTCAATACAATTTTAAATTTTTGTCCATAGAGGTCTTTCCTATTTTTAAGCAATATTTGCATCAGTTACTTCCTGCTTTTAGTTATTGTTGCTGATTTATGGGGTACAACTGAGTCTTGTAACTGCTATTACCCTTGCTATAGTTTGGATCTTTACTGTCCCCCCCAAGGCCCTTGTGTAAATGCTTGGTCCCCAGCTTGGCTCATTGGGAGGTGGAGGAAACTTTAGGGGGTGGGGCTTAGTGGGAGGTCTTAGGTCACTGGGGGTGTTCCCTTGAGGGAATAGTGGCAGTACAGCCAATTCCTCTCTTTCTCTTTCACATCCTGGCCATGAGACAGCAGTTATTTTCTCTGCCTTGTATCTTGCCAAAAGCAATATAGCCAATCAACTATGGACTAAAGAATACAAAACTGTGAGTCAAACTATACCTTTGCTCTGTATAGGTTGATGATTTCAGGTATTTGTATACTAACAGAAAGCTGACTAGCATAGCATCCAACTATTTTGGTCAAGCCTCTTATTAATTCTTAAAAATGTACCTATAGATTATGGTGGATTTTCTCTGAACACAGTCTTACTTTTTTCTTCTTTTCCTTTCCTTAGTGTGTTTTCTAGAGTCTCCATAATCATGTTCACTATTACCATTTTTATGCACCTACCTATGCATTTGCAGTACTGTGAGCTGAGTGAGGAGTGGGCCTTTGCACAAAAGTGCCATTTAAAACACACTTGTAGAATGGATACTTGAATGGATGAGCTATTCCACTATCAAGACAGCTTCTCATACCAGAAATCACAAATTGTTGTAAAAGTCAGAGATCAGTTGAAAAATATGTTAGAAATCAAAACTAAAATCAACAGGACATAATTCACTTTTGAAGAACACAGTGAAGGTGCAGACTGCATAGACTGGCCTCGTGGAAGGACAGCACTAGACACTCCTAAATTCATAATTGTCTCCAAACAGATCCCATGTGTGTGCCTGTGCTTATATGTATGTTATTACAGTCCTATGGCTCTTACCTGAAAGCCTAAATCTTACATGCTTTCACAATGCCCACCTGTCCAGCCCTGGTCTTGGGACACACTGACCTGCCTTGCTACACTCCAAGCTGGCTTCTCTTCAGTTTCTAGAAAATTCTAAGCTTTCTGTCCTATTAGCACTTTGTATATCCATTCCTTCCGCCTGGAATGCTCTTTCCACCCCTCCTTGCTCCCGGCTGGCCTCCCCTAAGTACTCATCTGGTCTCTGCTCACTTTCTCAGGGAGGCCGAGCATTACTTTCAGCTATTGCTTAGCTTCCTGGGAAGTATGCATTCAAGCACTTGTGCCTCCCCTTAACAGCTCTTGCCACAGAAGCAATTCAATTCTTGTGTTATTATTTGATGAATCATAATCTCCTTATTAGACTGTTCAGGGCTGGCTCCCCCAGCACTCAGCCAACACCTACACTGATGGGGCCAGTAATAGTTGCTCCAGCCCTCCCTTCCTTCTCCTTTCCTTCCTCCCTCCTTCTTTCCTTCCTGGGGTTGAACCTATGTGTGCTTTGAGCTACATCCCCAGCACTTTTAATTTTTTTTTTTTATTTTGAAACAAGTTCTCACTAAGTTTCTGAGGCTGGCCTCAAACCTGTGATCCTCCTGTCCCAGCCTCCTACATACTGGGATTACAGGTGAGCACCACCACTCTGGCAGTCTTTCCCACTTCTCCTAGCTATTCCCTTCTTGCTCCACAGTCCTGCCCTTAATTCTATCATGCCTCCAAACCCTGTTGAGCTCCACTTATTTCCCTTTGTAGTTTGTGGTCTCTTGAAGCTGGCTTTATCTTTATGGTCTTAGCACTTGCACAGGTACCAGGCATACACCAGAACTAATAAGTGTTAGTTTGAGTAATTAAATAAATGCAAATTAAAAATGAATTGTCTGTGTTTGTTTATAATAAATATTTGAGTATTTGAGGGTTTCTTATCATATAGCAATTTGGACAGGAGGGGGTGAATGTTTATTGGGAATTGAACCCAGGGGCATTCTATCTCTGAGCTACACCCCCAGACTTTTAATTTTTTGTTTTGTTTTAAAACAAGGTCTCACTAAGTTGCTGAGGTTCTTGCTAAGTTGCTGAGGCCTCAAATTTGCCATCCTCCTGTCTCAGCCTGGGATTACAGGTGCACACCACCATGGAGCCTCTCATGCCTCTCATGGAGCAATCTTTTATATGAAGTTCACTAACTGAAAGTTCTTTATATTAATTTAGTAATAATATCCCTTTGAGAGGATCTAAGATAGAGATGCTTTATACTGAATTACAGCCGGTAGCAAACAATGCTACAGGCAAGGTCTGGCAGAGTGTGCATGTATGCATGTGTATGTAATATGTCATATGCATTTTTTTCTTTCTAAAAGGAATACAAAAATAAAGAAAATGTCAAAGCCTTTTAAAGGGCGTGATCACGCTGAGTAATACAACCCTTCCTTGATTTTTACATTATTTCAGTATGAGATGTTTTTACGGCTCTTACTAAAAATAAAAGACATTTCAGAGTTTCTCGGTAAATGAAGCACTACAGAGTTTTCGGTTTTGTTGTTTCCCCTGGAATTAATATAATTAATTAAAATCCAATATTCACCTGATTTACAATCTGTGAGTCAATGAGTCACACTCTTATGCTAATAGGGCAATTCAGCTTTCTGAGCTCATGAACACAGGGGAAATTACATCCCAGCAGAGGGCCAAAAGGAGCAGAGGGTGGCCAAGAGACCAGAGAGGAAGACCTTCTCACCTGGCTGGGACCGTTTTATGTTGAGTCTGGGATAGAAGAGTCTGGAAACAACTTGGATAGACAGCTGCTTTTATCAAGTGCAAGAAATCAGTTGGGCTGAATTTAAATGTAATTATAGGAGCAGCTGGTAAAGGCTGATTTCTGTGTAGTCTGGTTTCTCAGGAACCACACCCCCACCCTATTCCCTGGGAAAGGACTAAGTTGCATGCTTTACATCACTAGTACCCACTCTTGTGGGCTACTCATGGCCCCTCCCCTGACACTCACCTTCAACTGGCGATTGCCTTCCTGGCTCTGGCTTTGTAGAGACCTCCAGATGTGATTGTCCCATTGCTATCCTGTTGAAAATCCAGTCTGTTGGGGACCACTGTCAGAATGGCTGGTGATCAAGCATCCAGGTTTCTTCCGTTCATGATGGTGAGTTCCCATATTATGAGAAAAACTTGTCAACTTCAAGAACTCAGCTCATAAGTATCTTCTCCTAGATCAAACTCTTTGCAAGCTAAGAGTGGAAATCCAGACAAGGGTGTTCTCTGGCTGCTAGTTCAGGGTGTCTTTCACAACCCACCCAGCAGAACCCCACCTTGAAAGTGCCAGCCCATTGCTTCTGTATAGGGTTGAAAATCATCTGCCCCTAGTCACAGGCAAGTGCTCGTCCCTATAAGGATCACTTCAAATGGGCCATTCTGATGCACGTACGATGATGGAATGCTTTGGACTACCAAGATCTCCTTTCTTTGGGAGAAGGCTTTGCCCTTCTTAGATCTCTATGGAATGTGTAAGACTTGTCGGTCATTTACACCCCAAGATAAATAAATGTATACAATTATTCATAGAAGAGGTTTTGTAGACAGAAGAGAATAAAGAGGTAAGGGTACTTGAGAACTGGGGGAGTCGCTGGGGCGAGCAGAGGCAGAAGGATGAGCTGGGGATCCGAGGTAAAGATTTGCATCCATGTCCCTTGACCTGTCAACCCTGGTCCCACAGCCAGTCATCCAACACACGGGTGCCAGAGGAGTTGGCATAGCCCCCGCAGCATCCGGCTCAGCTCCCAGCTGGTGCTTGGACAAGACCTGGGCTTTCCTTTCTTGTGGGCAAACTTCCTGAAGCTCCACCATATCAGAAACGGTGGAGGGAGGTGAGAGCACCCAGCCCATGCCCAGAAGCCTCCCAGAGACATGGTCCAGTTCCTCGTTGTCTGGAGGGGCTTTGCCAGGCTTTGGCTGAGCATGCCAAGTCCTGCTTGCCCCAGCCCTCCTGTGAGGGTGAATCTGATTGTCAACTTGATTGGACCGAGAGCACTTGGGATTAAGAGCCTCCGGGTGTGCTGATGAGGTGATTGGCATGTGGATCGGCTGACTGAGAGGAAGTCTTACCTTGTGTGAGAGATCGCCCATAGGCTGGGGTCTGGGTGGAACAAATGAAGGAAGAAGGAGGAAGCATTATGAAGGCAAGCTCAATCCTTCCTTCCGGAGCAGGTGTGTCTGCTGCTGCTCTCCCCTTAAGACTCTGGACTGTCACTCCTCCAATATGGACTCACACTGATGATGCTGCAGGCAGTTTCTGGGCCTTCTCATCTAGGAACAGGCTGGATCACCGGCCCTTGTGCTCTCAGGCTCCGGCTTCTTGGACTGAGCAGCTGCTGGTTACTCCAGCTCTCCAGCATGTAGGCAGCCAGGTTGGGACCACTGCGCTTCTGAGTGGATAAGCCAATTTGACAAATCCCTTTATAGTATTCATGTCCAGTGGGTTCTGCTCCTCTAGAGACCTTCACTAGCAGGCCTTCTGACCTCACAGCTGCACTTTTATGAGCTTCCTACGTGTCAGAAGTGGACATTCAAGTTGCAGAAGCAGGACGTGGTCCATCTTTGGCCTCCAGGCAATTCCACATTGAACCACAGAGATCCTCGTTCCTCCACAATCCTCTGGGAACCCTCATCAATTTCCTTTGTGTGTGTGTGTGTGTGTGTGTGTGTGTGTGTGTCTGTCTGTCTGTCTGTCTGTCTGTCTGTATGTTTTACTGGGGATGGAACCAGAACCCAGGGTCATTATACATCCAAGCTACCCCCCAGCCCTTTTTGTTTTTTTATGTTGAAACAGGGTCTCACTAAATTGCTGAGGCTGACCTTAACCTGCGATCCCCCTGTCTCAGCCTCCTAAGTACTGGGATTACAGGTATTTGCCACCGTGCCCATCTTATAAATCTTAAAGTTAACCAAAAATTCACTCACCTATGATAATTACCGTGTGCACTGTTAATTAGCCATCCCAATGAATAGTTTAAGCAAGAGAGATACAACACTTTGAGGAACTGGTTAACAGAAGACTTCCCAGCATTATCTATTGATCCAGAAGATGAGCAGGCCATCATAGCTGTGCTTTGATCACCGGATGTCATCCTTAAGGACCTTCTCATATGTACCCCTCTTCAAGTTTCCTTTAAAACAAGAGCCAGGAACCCCCATAGCACCTCTCTCCCTCTCTCTCTCCCTCTCTGTTTTTCTTGATAGCGTGCATTCTCCCTTAAATGTGTATTCCTGACATCTGACATGCATTCTTTTCTGCTGCATATGGAAAGGACCTTGCTGGTCCTGAGTTGAGCTTGTTCTCTCAACTCCTCTTCCAGCACCATCCCTTCTCCCATGAGAATATCTGCACGCCACATTGGGCTTTCTCAAATTGTTACCAGGCATGGTGGGGGGGGGGGGGGGGGGGAGCTTTCCTGTCCAATATATGTTAAATGTTAATAGAAGTTGTGAGGAAAACCCCACCTGAACACCTACCATCATACAGGCCTTATCTCCTTAAGAAAGGGGAGGGGCCTAAGCAACTGAAGGGTCCTCTTCAGTTCTATGATTCTGGTGCTGTGGACAGCAGCTGCCAGTCACCAAGACATAACCTGGCTACTGAGGAGTGGTAAAGAGGGCCGAGGGTCTTTAACCTTGAAGGACAGTTTAGCTGCTTGGCAGATCTCACTGCAGTCCTCCTTTCCCGGTTAAACCATGAGCTCTGTTCCTCCACTAGAGCAGCTTGCCGGCCTCTGCTGGAACTTCTGTGACCAAGCAGTGCCGCTCACTTCAACCCAACCCCCCACCTTCTCTTTTCTGGGCTGTTATTGTCACTTAAATTGCTTTTCTTGGTGAAATCATTTTGTCAAATGCCTGCTAACTCTGTTGCTACTCCAATTCCTTCAATAAGTGGCATACAAGGATACAGAGGATGGCAGAGGGCAGAGCGGGGCACAGTGGGCATGGAGTCGTGCCTGCGGAACAGCTACAGGAGCCCTCAGGGGCTGGTGGTAGCCCGGCGTGAATATGAACTTCAAGTTCAGCCGTTGGAGGCCTGAAGTGGCTCAGCTCCTGCACAGGGCTGGACAGAAGGAGCCCATTAAGCCAGGCAAGAAAGAGTTTTCTTTTCTGAGGCGCGACTTGCAGCTCAGCCACGTGAAAGCTGTTCACTGAGGTGTCTCGTCCAGGTGGTAGATTTTCTGTTGTCCTGCAACTTGGCTTGAAGCGGAAGATGACCCATGTCACCTGGCGCCCTGATAACAGACAGCAAATTCCAGAAAAAGTGCCCATGCCTCGGTTGGCCATTACCATGCCCAGCAGGCTGCTCCCTGCCATCTGGCCACCTTAGAGAGATCACAGCCGCTCTGCTCCTCGCCCACCTGGCTTCAGCTGCCTCCCAACCCCACTGATAAGGCGGCATAGCCAACACTGGGCACAGACTGGGCCCTGATTTACCTGCCTTCCTGCTCCAGGGATTCTGGGACCGGGTCTCCTAATGTGGCTGTGACCCAGTTTTCCATGGGATTGATGCCCCTTCCCTTGGGGTAAGCAATCTTTCAGCCTTATTTCTAAATACTGAGAAATTCAAAGCTCAAATGTGTTTGTTGCAGAGAACTAACATTTGTCAGAGAACTTTAGTAGGGATTTCCAAAGGCATTAAGCATAGAAAATAAGCACTGGACGAAGGGAACGTTGGGGAATGTTTGCTCCCCACATGGGCATCTGATGGCCTCTTATTTTGATAATAAAGAGGAGGTCCAGCCAGGTGCAGTGTTGCACACCTGTAATCCCAATACTCGACAGACTGGGATAGGAGGATCGCAGGTTCAAGACCAGCCTCAGCAACTTAGCAAGACCCATTTCAAATAAAAATGGCTGGGGATGTAGCTAAGAAGTAGACTGCCTCTGAGTTCAATTTTTGATTTAAAAAAAAAAAAAAAGACTTCAAAAGAAAGATCATTCAGAGATCCTGGGCAGCAAGTGAGTTGACATAATACTGCCATGTTCCTTAGAGGGTGGTTTTAAATATGGCCAGGTAATAGTTTGTGATGTTCCTACAAATCTGAATACTCCATTTATTGGTCTATTTGCCACACTGGTTTATTTCATAAGTGGATTATATGTTATACACTTAAAAATATGTAGAAATATGTGCAAAACCAGAGACAGCACATTGAGAATGGGAGGAAACGTCTGCCATCAGATACATGGATGATGGGGTTGCTTAGAAAACACAGTTGGGCCATGCAGAAGGGTGTGTGAGCTGTTGGGAGCGGGTGATTTCTGAACGCTCTTGCTCACTAGTGTTGGTGACATTAACACCTGCATAAGTGAGGTGCTGGCTTCCCCTGGGGTAAGATGTGCTCCTATTTTCAAGAAGCTCAGGGAATTATGGCAAACAAAAGAAATTTCTCCCTTGGGCCCTTATCCAAATGGGCCTGACATAAATGACCTAGGTGGTAGAGAAGGATAGAGTTTCTGTTGGCATTCTCACCACCATGATCCAAAATACCTGATGACCACAACTTGGAGGAAGGAAGTTATTTGCTCACGGTTCTGGAGGTTTCAGAGGAATCCATCCACATTAGGCCAGGTCACGTCTGTGGAGCCCCGGACAGCATGGCATGAAGCAGATAGAAAGAGTGCACAGGGGCCCTAATCTGACATCACTTAAGCAAAGTTAATATGAAACCATTTTGTATCTGTGCTTCTTATTTTCTTTTCCCAAGTAATACACCTGGTTTTGGTTTCAGCCATTTTGAAAAGGAAATATATTTTAGCTCTTTGACCTTTCCCTAAATTACTTTTCATGGATCCCATCCCTACATACCCAAAGGTTATGCTTTATCCATTAGTATTCAATCTCTTCTTATCATAGACCTTAAAAGGGTTGATTTTTCCCCCTATCTGAGTAGTAATTAGTTAAATTAACTAAATGTAATCCAGGCATGGTGGATGCATGCCTGTTATCCCAGTCCTTGGGAGGCTGAGACAGGGAGATCACAGGTTCAAAGCCAGCCTCTACAATTAGTTTAAAGTAAAAAAAATAAAAAGGTATGGGGGTTATAGCTTGGAGGTAGAAAGCTACTGGGTTCAATCCCAAATAATAAAAATAAATTATCTAAACTTGATTGTCAATTTGTGCTAACAAAAATAATCCAAAGAATAAAACTTTGACACTTTTCTAGCTAATATTTCATTACTTTAGACACAATTTAATGCCAGACTTTTTATTTATATTAGATTACTCAGGATTTTTCTAGGTCAAAATCCTGATGGAAGCAAGTAAGCTTCTACTTCAGCTTGTCCTGGAGTTTGGAACTTCCAGTCTTCTTGGCACTCATTACTCAGTATTACTAAGTTTTTCAGTACTGAGGACAGAAACCAGGGGCATTTTACCACTGAAATACATCCCAGCCCTTTTTATTTGTTTTTTAATTTTGAGACAGGGTTTCTCTTTCTCTAGGATGCCCAGGCTGTCCTAAAACTTGTGACCCTCCTGCTCAGCTTCCCACATCACTAGGGTTACAGTCATGCACCACTGTGCCTGGCTATCATTCGGAGCTGGAACATCCCCAAAGGCCCATATGTTGAAAGCTTGGTTCTCAGCTTGACATTACTGGGAGGTGGTGGAACCTTTAAGAGATGGGGCTTAATGGGAAGAAGTTAGGTCAGTTTTCCTTTAAATTTCTAATCACCAGTGGAAGCTTGTCCCTGCAGAAAGGCAGTGAGACTTGGAGTCTGTTTTAGTCAGCTTTTTTATTGACATGACCAAAGTACCTGACAAGCACAACTTATAGGAAGAAAGGTTTATTTTGGCTCATGGTTTCAGGGATTCAGTCCATGGTTGGCCAGCTCCAAGCAGAAACATGGCGGCACAGCAGCAAGACAGAATGGAGGAAAACTGCTCAACTCATGAAAGTCAGAAGCAGTGTGAGAGGAAGAGGAAGGGCCAGGGACAGATAAAGTCCTCAAGGTCACACCCCTAGTGACCCATTTCTGACCCTTGCTGTACAACCATGCTTTCAACACATGAGCTTTTGGAGGCCATTTCAGACGGGAAGTTTTTCTTGCTGCCCCAAACCTCATAACCTCACTATAAAATGGGCACCACAGGTATTTCCTTATGGGGCCACAGGGGGGACTATGTGATCATGTGAGCAGTGTGTCTAGGTTTACTCAAGACTAGTTTCCCCCACTTTCATCATTTCTTCTTTGCCTTTTATAAAATAGTAGAAGAAATCACATTGAAATGAGAGCCACACATCCACCTAGAATCTTCATGGATAGGCAGAATAGTTTGTCTCCTTTCCTCACACTCTATTCTCTTTGGGCTCTGCTAGTTCACAATAGGTATTAATCACTTAATCATACAAGCTAATTTATACTCATCTGTTAATCAGTTAATGGCTCTTCCCTAAGCATTTGCATAATGTCTTTAGCCAGAAAAAATTCAGTCTCCCCAAGGCTCCTAAGAAGTACCTCTCAGATAAGCCTGCCACGTGCAGCAATGGAGGCTCCCTACAAGGAAGTCTAAAGCCCAGACATTTCTAATGTCCATGTCCAGAGCTATTGACTAGGCAGAATTCCCATGTGTCTGCACACATCTGCCTGGTCACATATCCTTTCTTTTTTTTCTTTCTTTCTTTTTTTTTGTAGTACTGTGGATTGAACCCTGGGGCATTCTACCTCTGAGCTATACTCCCAGCCCTTTTTATTTTTTATTTTGAAACAGGGCCTTGCTAAGTTGCTAAGGCTGTCCTTGAACCTGTGATCCTCCTGTCACAACTTCCCAATTACTGGGATTACAGGCATGTGCCACCATGCCCAGCTCATGTCATGTCCTTTATTGGTTGGGTTTTTTCCTTCTCTCAGGTACACTACATGACACATCTTTGCTGGAGTTAATGTGTAGCTGGACTCCCAACCTATGAGAAGGCTGGGGTGGAAGGAGGAAATAGCAAGGGATGGGAAAACCTTTATCTTATAAACCTGGATTCTTCTGCCTGTAACAAACGTAAGCCTGGATGATGTGACACTGGGATTTCTGGGCTAAACCCAGAAGGGTAGTCACTCTGGCAGAAAGGAGTATGCCATGTGTGACACCGAAGTTCTTTGTAGAATGACTCTGAGAATCAAAGTTAAATGACTCACTACCATTGTACACTATGGCCAAGACATTCCAGAAGACGCCTCCCTAGAACTTGGAGTGCCCACTGCCTTACTGTTTTAGGGTGTGTGTGTGTGTGTGTGTGTGTGTGTGTATGTTACTGAGGATTGAACCCAGGAGCATTCTACTTCCGAACTACACCCTCATCCTCTTTTATTTTTTATTTTGAAACATGATCTCACGAAATTGCTGAGGCCCTCACTGATTTGCTGAGGCTGGCCTCTAACTTTTGATCCTCCTGTCTCAGCCTCCCAAGTCCTGGGATTACAGGCATGCAGCACCATGCCCATCTTGTTATTCATTTTGAGTGTAAAGAATTACCACTCTCTGTTGAATGGCAGCTCCACTTTGGTCAGCCTCTAGGGAACATGTGTCAGTTCTTACAACTGAGAGACTGGTTCCGTCCTTCAGTCATCTTGGATTCTAGAGACCTGCTCCGGAAATAAGTCATGCCATGTTTCTAAGGGGAAGAGGCAGCTGGAATCTGAAAGAAGGTAGTTCGAAGACTGACAGAGGCCAGAGAATGATTGACAGGGGACATGGGCAGATCTCTCCAAGGTTAGGTGATTCTGTTTATATTAAAACATAAACTGCAGATTAGAGCTAGGCTTGGGCATTGGGCTGCAGCAAACATCTGGAGGGAGCTCAGCTCAAGCCGCTGAAGGAGTACTTTATGCAATTCTGCAGAATCGTGCTGGTATGAGGGACATGGTATAGAAGATGGTTGGGACTGGGAAGTCAATGACTTCTGTTGCCAGGTCAGATCTGAAGGGTTAATCCAGAGTCTCACACAGGCCTTGGACTTGATGCCACTGCTACTACCATGCTTGTTGGGACCACAGAGAAGGTGGCCAAGGAGCTAGTACAAAGTCTGGTCATTTTTAACACACTAGCTTGGGAAGCAGGCACTGGGTTCCAAGGATAGACATCTCCATTGCTAGTCATCTGGTTAATGCTAAACATTCTAGTGTGGGATGCAGATAGAAAACATATTATAGGCAGAATCAATAATCTGGCAAAGAAGAGGGCATATGCAGCTTTACAGATGAGCTCCACAGCATTAATTAATTTATTCATTAATTCAAGAATAACTTGTTAAGGGCATATTATATGATGAGCAACACAGAAAGTTTGGGTGAAAGATGGAGGAGAGGGAAGGTATTGTTATAAAGATGTATAAAGACACACATCTTCTGATTATGGAACCCATACTGGGGAGCCTTGTAGACATACCATTAGAGCACAATGTTAATCAATACTGATTCTTTATAGATGCACACAAAGTATTACAGGAGCATCAGACATTTGGGCTGCATGATAAAGGGAAATACCAAAAGATGTGGGAAAAAGAGAAAGCAGCAGCCTTTACAGTCTAGCCAGACATACAATCTAGCCCTAGATCTACCCATGTGACCTTGTGTCCACTGTTTAACCTGGGTTGCCTTCCCTTTCTCCATCTGCAAAATGGATATCATAATTCCCACCTTGCAGAATTGCTATAAGAATTAGGGGTACTCTAGGTTTAATGTTTGGCAAAGGAATAGACTCAAAATAAGTGGTGGCTTAATTAAATATACAGCTGGGGCTGTGAAGAAGGGCACTTCAGATAGAGGACATACCATGGAGAAAAACATTCAAAAAGATGTTTTGGCAACAGACAGTAGTTTGCTATGTCACGAAAATTATGTCTTGAGAGGAGGAGCTAATAGGAAATGAGGCTGGACAGGTCAAACTGGAGTCCATTTATAATGGGCCCAGGGTTGTCTTAGGTAAGAAGAAAACCATCGTTCGGGTTTGTCTGTAATTGCCCTGCCCGAGGCTCCACCATTCCACTTTCACCGGCAGCCTCAGCTCCCTTTGCTCGTTCTTCCTCCTCCTCACTCCTTCTCTGGCCAGCTTCTCCTAAGAGTCACATCATCTTTATGCTTCCTATCTTCAGCTTAGCCATATGTCAGTCCCTCCTGATTCTTTAACCACCACATCTATTTAGAGATCCATTGAAAGTCATTTCCATCATTTCTCCTGCAGGTGCATTCTGTTCTAAGAATACCCAACAACAAAAATCCACATGCAAAGAAAGGAGTGACAGAGAGGCCTTGGCAATGCTGAGGACCCATTGCCCTCCAGACTTCAGTCTCTTTGGGGGTTCACTGGAAATGATCACAGTACCGACCTCATAGTCTTTAAATGAGATAATTATGCACATGGTAAGTGCGCAAACACGTTGACTGTTGTTTGTTGTTATCATTAGCTTTATAAGATAATCCACATTCAATACACTTGAGTGCTCACTATCAAAGAATTCCTTCACCTGCACAAACCTGCCCTACAACTTTTCAGGACACACGGTTTACCTGCAACTTTTCAGGCAAACATGTTCTGCGTAGGAGAAAACACAAACATATGGGAGCAGTGCGATTTAATCATCACCTAATTAACCAGACTATCTAAAATCGGGCTCCCAACGATGATGAAAACATTCTCACTTCTAAATGCCGGAAGCCCCATCTTCCCACTGGTGCAATTCTCTCCCTGGAAAACTGGAAGCAAGCGACTCTTGGCTCTTTGCTGAAGCTTCCTCTGCGTTGCATTTAGACCTCAGCAGCTCCAGTCATTTCCTCCCTTTGTCATCAGATAGGCAAGGGCTGCTCCTGCCATCTTTCTTCTTCCTACCGACTGTCCCCTCATGGGGACTGGTTTTTGTGAGAGTGGGTATGCCTGAGATCATAATAAAAAGAACTGATATTTATGAAGACTGAACTCCATGGCAGAAACTGTTTAAGCATCTCACATTTAATACTCCCAACAACTTTACGACGTTAATACCTTTGGCATCTCCATTTCCTTTTTTAGTCACTTAAGTAACCTGCCCAACATCTCTCATTTGGTAGGTAGCACAGCCAAGAGCCACGCCAAGACAGTTTGCTTCCAGCTTTTGTAAGAGCATATCCAAGAGTGAAAGCCATGGCACTATGAAGAAGCAGTTGCTAGGAGCTAGGCCAGTTCTTGCCTTTGACTCCACTTAACCTAAAGCTTCTCTTACAGAGCCTAGAAGAGTATTTTCATATAGTCTAGCAGTAAAATCATGGACACCCAAGCCAGCTCAATAAAATGCTCAATGAAACATTTCTCTAAACAGATGACTGATAAAATTCTGTTATGATAAAAAAAAAAAGGTCAAAGAGAATTAAAATGAAGTAAAAGAAACTTTGAAGTCTTTGAAGGTGAAGCAAAAAGGAAAAATGCTGTAAATGTGGAGGAAGCAGGTCAACTAAGACCAAAGTTCAGGAAAGTTGCATAGAGGATTTGGGCCTTCAATGAACAACTGCACTAGGGGATTTTTTTTTTTTTTTTTGTACTGGGAATTGAACCCAGGGAGATTCTACCTCCAAGCCATACTTCAGCCCTATTTTTTTTGAAACTAGGTAAGTTGCTAAGTTGCTGAGGCTGACCTTGAACCTGCAATCTGCAATCCTGTCTCAGCCTCCCAAGTACTCAGATTACAGGCACGTGCCGCTAGATGATTTTTAAGGGGTCTTTTTCTTTTTTTCTTTTCTTTTCTTTTTTTTTTTTTTTTTTTTTTTTTTTTTTTTTTTTTTTTTTTTTTTTTTTTTTTTTTTTTTTTTTTGGTGGCACTGAGGATTGAACCCAAGGACATTCTACCTCTGAGCTACACCCCCAGCCCGATTTTATTTTATTATTTGGAAACAGGGTCTCACGAAGTTACGGAGGGCCTTGCTAAGTTGTCAAGGCTGTCTTCGAACCTGTGATCCTCCTGTCTCAGCATAGAAGGGCTGGAATATGCATAGAAGGGGCTGGAAAACAGGAAAGGACATAGAGGTGACAGTGGACAGGAAGAGAAAGAGTCAATAGAGCCAAATGAATGCTGCTAAAGTCTTAAGTAGAAAGAGAATTGAAGATGGGCTGTTGATTGACTATCCATTTGGGAAAACTAAATATTTCAGTTGATTGGTAGAATTTCAAATCAGGCTTCATTGGTTTGAAGTTTGACTATGAGATACAGGAAGGACAGGACGAATCATAATTTCTCAGTTGGGAAGCTGAGACAGGAGGATCACAGATTTGAAGCCAGCCTCAGCAACTTGGAGAGACCCTCAGCTACTTAGCAATAACCTGTTTCAAAACAAAAAATTAAAAGGGCTGGGAGTGTGGCTTGGAGGTAGAATGCCCCTAGGTTAAATACCCAGTATATAAAAAAAACTTCTTTTAAATTTTATTTTTTGAGAAAAATCATAAATTCTCCTATGGGAATGAAAGTGATATACGTAAAACAGTCTATTTTGCATTCAAATTTATTTTTATTTTATTTTATTTTGTAATACTGGGGATGAAACCCAGGGGCATTCCACCTCTGAGTTACACCTCCAGCCCTATTTTATTTTTTAGTTTGAAACAGAGTCTTGCTAAGTTGCAGAGGCTGGCCTTGAAACTGCAGTTCTTCTATCTCAGCCTTTATTTGAGTCTATAGCGTTGGTTATAAATGCTGAGAGAGGAGACTGTCTTGTTTATCCTTATATCCTTATCTATATCCCACCCCATGGTAACCAGCAGTGTTCAATACATGTATATTTAGTTAGGACAATGATAATTTTCCTGTAATTAGCTCTTCTAAGATATCCATGTGTGCTTGGAAAGAGTTTCTTCCATCAATAACTTTAAATATTGTTCATACCTGTCCTATCAGTTTGTATTCTCAAAGAAACAGCTAAGTAGACAAAGATAAACTTTCATAGATTCACATCTGAGTTATCATGAATTCTGAACTCATAATGGCCCAAATTAAGCTTCATTTTTGTACTTTTGGCAGTCCATGGACCTGCCATGTAAGTCAACAAGAAAATGGGATTTGGATTACTAACTGGCTTAGCTCACAGCACTGTGAAACAATTTATAAACAGCTTTGGTGGGAACTCGTGTGTGTGTGTGTGTGTGTGTGTGTGTGTGTGTGTGTGTGTGTTGGGGGGGCGGGGGTACTGCTGATTGAATCCAGGGGCTGAGATACACCTCTAGTCCTTTTTGAAACAATCTGTGTTGCTGAGGGTCTCACTAAATTGCTGAGGTTAGCCTGGAACCTGCAATCTTCCTGTCTCAGCCTCCCAAGTACTGGGATTATAGACATCCAAACACCAGGCCTGGCTGGGAACTCCTATTACATAAAGCAGAGTTCCACCAGTCCACCATGTGGAGCCAAATATTGGAACGAACTGTCTATCTGACCTGATTTCCTGGCACCCGAGATGTGATCTCTGTAGTATCAGAGTTTGGGTTCTTTCCACACTGGATCCCAAGCTGCCCATTGGCTCTGTGGCTCTGTACACAATGCCATTTGCCCACGTGGCAGAACCATGATCACCCCAAGCCCCTCTCCATCAGGCAGCACCAGCCTTCCGCAGCCGGTCTGCACACGGGCCGTGAGCACTGGGAGAAAGAATACCGTCAATGAATCACTGGATCAGCAAGTGCCATTACTCACGCAGAGAGCACTGGAGCCCAAAGAGTAACAGCTGACAGCTGACCTGTGGAAATCGGCCACAGCTCCCTCTACCGTCTGCCGGCATTAGTGCAGGTTCCAGGGCAGCTCTGCGCATGCGCCAGCGGCTCCTCAACACTGCAAAAACCCACCTGGTTTTTGAAATGGGTTAACCCCTGGCCAGAGAATGCCTCGGCACACCCGCCCGCAATAGGTAAATGCCCTGATTAAGCCAGATCCTTCCTGAAGCAAATAGTCTTGGGAAAGAAGTGTAAAAAGAGGTATGATCCGAGCTGGGCATGGTGGTGCACGCCTGTAATATCAGTACTTGCGAAGCTGAGACGGAAAGATGGTAGGTTCCAAGCCAACTTAAGCAACTTAGGGAGACTCTGTCTCAAAATAAAAATCAAAAGGGCTGGAGGTGTAGCTTGGATGCAGAACACCCCTGGGTTGAATCTCCAGTACAAATAATAATAATAATAATAATAATAATAATAATAATAATAATAATAATTTTTTAAAGAAAAAAGCGAGGTATGATCCAGGCTTAGCTTCTTTAGTGGGTAGAGAATTTTGAACTGACATATAAAAAAGGACAATTAGTTGAACCCATGGTAAACCCAAGTGGCTTGCTCTGCTTCCTCTCAGCCAAAGAGGCACTTAATCATTTCTTCTCTTGTCCATCAAAACAGACACTGCATCCAAGATGTTACCCAACTCAAATCCTGTAATTCCCTCTAAGTTTATCACAACCTTCCAAAATAAGCTTGTTAGTTTAAAATAGCCTTTTAAATAGCACTCACCAACTCACACAGAGCAAACAATGATTTATACCTGAAAAAAAGGAAAACAGCATTTGGCTCATTGAGGAGGAAGGAATGATGTATTTATGGGCAAGTATTGTAGTAATCTTTAAAAGACAGATTTTTATTTATTTACTTATTTATTTGAAACTATGAATGAAACATGACCATTGGGAAAGATTTAGAAAAGATAGCTAAGAAAGAAAATGAAATTAAAACTATCATGCCACAATGGGAATGCAATGTGTCCTGACACTTTGGTTTGTATTCTTGCAGATCACTCTTCCTTGCTCAAGTTCATCCTCCAAATGGGATCCTAATGCTCTTGATCCTCATTTGCGAAGCCATTTCAGACTGCGAAATTTGTGTCAAAAAATAACTCTGAGCACACAGGACAGTTTTAGCGACTGAAACCCAACCAGCCTATGGAGCATCAGGTCACACTCACTGGATTGAAACCACAATGGTCTCATTGGGTGGCTGGCCACAGTTTAATTCCATGCCATAGCTCTGGGCATTGGGCGGGAGCAGAGGACAGGGGAGCCAAGAGGACTTAGTGTAAGTCAACATGTTTGTTGATCCTGGCCCAGTGACTGAGCCAGAGGATGGGGGCGCCTCACAGGGTAGACAGAGAGTGGGGAGATGGCACTTGGACATGGAAGGGCAGGCACGGCGCTGGCTCTCTTCTCCAGGGGAGGTCCTCTGGCTCTCCATCTGAGCCACAGTGGTCAGTACCCAGAGCTCTGAAAGGGGCTCAGAAGAGGGTCTGCTCCCAGGGGCCCAGTGACTTGTTTATCTGGCATTTAACCAAAAGCCATTAGGGCTCCTCTCAAAAATATTAGATCAGAGGCCAGTTACTGTAGTGTATAGTGTGCAGAGAGGAGGTCGACGTAGAGGAAGTGGAGATAAACCACAGCAGCACCAGCAAAGCAGCCTCTTCAAGGGGCATAGATGCAGGCACAGTGTTTCTAGGGAAGGGACACTGACCCCATTCCCTTGAACATGGACAAAGAAGCTCGTCAGAGGAGCTCACCAAGCCCAGTCATTCATAAGCATGAAAGGGGCCCTCATGCATCCAAAACCTGGCCAAGAACCAAAGCCCATCAGCTTCGACACAATCAGTCTTATTAATGCACAGAGGTCCTGGGACTGGAGCGAATTCCTCTGGGCAGCCAACTTGCCTTGAAAGGTCTGCCAACGCCTATCCGAGTGATGTCTGCACTCTGGCTGGAAAATATCAATATCTTGGAGTAAAAGAGGAGATAAATGGAGCCCACATTTCCTGAGCTTTTGCCAGCTCACTCTTCCCAGTAGCCCCACCCGGGAGCTTCAATCTTATTGTTCCTATTCACAGAGGAGAAAGTGAGATTGAGATTGCCTTAGGGACTTGCCCAGGGTCCCCGAAGAAGACATCAGAGTTAGCATTCGAAGCCCTTGGCTGGCACCAGAACTCATGTTCTTAACCTCTCTGTGGTTCTGGCCCTAATTCCCTTTGGGGGTTCTTTTTGCTATTGATTCTTTCTTCCCTTTTATCATGAGACTCATGTTTCTCCAGGTGACTATGAGTGCTAAATCTGAGATTTTCATAGACTTGCACTGTATTCGAGAAAAAACAGCTACAGGTGGTGGCGCATGCCTATAGTCTCAGTACTTGGGAGGCTGAGACAGGAGGATCACAGGGTTTTTTTGTTTTGTTTTGTTTTGTTTCTTTTTTTCTTTCGGTACTGGGGATTGAACCCAGAGGCATTCTACCTCCAAACTGTGTCCCTAGTCCTATTTTTTTTTTTTTTATTCTTTATTTTGAAATAGGATCTCACTAAGTTGCAGAGGGCCTCACTAAGTAGCTGAGACTGGCCACAAACCCGAATCCTCCAGCCTCAGCCTCCCAAGTACTGGAATTGCAAGCATGCTCCACCACGCCCGGCTAGGATCACAGGTTTGAGGCCAGCCTCAGCAACTTAGTGAGACCCTGTTTCAAAACTTAAAAAAAAAAAAAGAAGGGAAGTGGGGGATAACTCAGAGGTAAAAAACGCCTCTTGGTTCAATCCCCAGCACTGGGGAAGGAAGGAAGGAAGGAATGAATGAAAGGAGGGGAGGGGAAGGGAGGAAAGAAGGACCCAGAAGCTGTGATGAGAGTGGCTTTCAAGTTGATGCAGACTTGTGCATCTCTCTGCCTAAGTTTAATTAACAAGGAAACACATTGCATGATTACTAACATTTACTATTTATCTAATACTTAGCCCATGTTCAGAAAGACAGACACAAATAGAGAGTCAGGAATGAAGGGCACATAAGATATTCTAGCTAAATGAGGAAAGAGACTAGAAGAATAGAAGAGTGGGCTTGGGGGAAGAAAGGGAAGAGAGGAAGAAGGACTGGTGCGTCATCACTGCTCAGGGTAGCAAGTTTCATTTTGACATATCTGTACGTGCACATAACTAACGTTGACCACGTTGTTGTTCCCAGGCCCAGAGCCTTGGCACCCTGGCCCTTCAGGTAGGATGGCAACACTTCTCTGGCCAGAGGCTGTGGGGACCCCCGTCTGAGGGACACAGATTCCGATTGTGGTTTTCCAAGGGGAGGGACACATGGCCTTGGGCCATCTGCAGTCTCTCAGCTGGACCCACAATGCTTTGCCTTGACAGCTGAGCAGGGCTAAGGCTGCAGCCCTCTGTGCTGTGGGAAGAAATGACTGCTGCTGCTCTCGCCTGGTCTCCTCTGGCCAGGGGACATTACAGTCTTTGTTATCCGTGCAGCAGTTGGAATCTCTGTCCATTTAAGGAAGGAAGTCACAGGGTAACCCAGCACTGGCTCTCCATTCGTGGCTGACTCACTCCTTTCTGCCACGTGAACTGTGGATGAACCCAGTCCCTCCCCAGACGTGGTCTACAGGCCTGTTCTCCATTCAAGTTAATGGGCTCCTGAGGAACATGTGCAGTCTATATATTAAGTCAAATTAGGCTCCAGCACTATCAACCAAGCTTTCTGTGTGTTTTCATAACATTAGAGAATAAGAAGGGGGAAAAAGGAGTTCAGGTCTGGAGAAAGAGCAAGAGCATGGCCACATCGGTTCACCCAAGAGGGACCCCAAGCCCATTCTTGCCTGGCAGCCTTGAGGGCTGAGGGTTTCATTTCAGGGCTGGAAGAGGCTGAAACACAGAGAAGAGCACAGGCTTTGGAATGCAGAGGCACCGCGACTTCCTGGGCACGTACCCCAGGGAGCTCACTGATGTCTCTGAGCCTCCGTCTTCACCTGTAGAATGGCCCATTTCTGTTTCATAGAGTTGGCATGAGAATCAAACAAGTGTTTAGCCCAGTCCATAGCAAGGGTGCATAGGCAACACTAATAAAAGATAGCGATGTATGTGTGGATACAAGTACATGTGTATCTATTATAGATACACACATATGGCCACATGTGCATATATATGCATATACATACATCTAGGTGTGAGATGCAAATATACACATACCTAGTTATGGATGTTCACATTCATGCTCACCTATGTGTACATATATTTATATATGCTTATATACATTTATATGTAGCTAAGTGTGTATATATATATGTGTGTGTGTGTACATTCACATATGTATTTAGAATGTGTATATCAGCCTTTATATCTACATATACACCATACATATATATACATACATGTATAGTATACTATATGTTCGTCCGCATTTTCGCCACTGTGATCTAAATACCCAATGACCACAACTAAGAAGAAAGGCTTATTTGGCTCGTGGTTTCCAAGGTTGCAGTCTGTAGGGCCGCCTCTGAGGCACACATGGCGGCGGGGGGGGGGGGCCTGGAGGCGCGGCTCTCACACCGTGGAGGCTGGAAGCAGACGGAGAGCAAGAGGAGTGACGACGGGGCCATGTCATAGTCACCAAGGCCACAGCCCCAGGGACCTGCTTCTCCAGGCACGCCCTCTCTGCCAGTTACCACCCGACAGATCCATTGGGATTATTAACCCATCAATGGGTTTATTCACCGATGAGATCAGAGCCCTCAATTATCTCACCTCTGAACAGTTTTGCATTGCCAATTCATGAGCTCTTCCTGTGGATGTTCTACATCCAAACCATCACACACACACACACACACACACACACACACACACACACACACACATCGCAAGGAGGGAGCCTAAGCAGGGTTGGCAGAGAGAGAGGACAGCGCAGGGGAGGCCGTGGGTAGGGGAAGGGTGTGGCCCCACGTGCCCAGCCTACCCAAGCCGTGCCAAGGCTCCCTCTACTTCGCCCTCTGTGACTGCACACCGGGGGCATCGGGCGGGCCCCTCATCAGAGGAGAGCCGTCCTTTCATGTGGTCTTTGCTGTTTCGAAAAAACAGAAGCCAGAGGCTGTCGCTGCTGCTGAATGAAGAGGAGGTGACCCTGCAGGCTCCGGAGGTCACGAGCTGAGGAATGCCACCAGACCTGCACCTGCTTTCCAGGCCCTCCCGTCACTGACCAGGGGAGTCAGGTTCCCAGGCCCAAGGGAGGAGGCAGCTCAAGTCCAAGCACTCCAAGGAAGGACTGAGGTTGTTCCTAGTAAACAACCCTATCCCAGCTTTGCCACTGGCAACTTCGTCCCACAAATCCACATGTGATGTAGTGCCCGGGCAGCTGTCCTTAGCGGCTTCTCCATTTGCTGTCGCCACTCTCCTCCAGCTCTGTCTTGGTCTCTCATCTAGAGAGTGGGCCCCGGAAGTATGATGCCCACTGGAAAGGTATTAAATGAGGGGATGATGATCGAGTTCCCTGGACAACTCTGCTTTCATTCAGGAAGGAACTTCAGCCCCCTTTGCTCCAGTGACCCTCTGCTTCTGCATTGGAACATGAGAACAAGCCCGTCGGTGCTGAGGAGGACCTGACACAGTCACACACAAGGAAATTTGGAAGTCGGTGCCACATTGCACACGCACACCTCCCTTGGGGATTGGCTGTGACGAGCTCTCTGGGAGGTTGACTCACATTTTTGTCACAATGCAAGAACAGCATTAAAATGCAGGGAACCTATGTAGCTCGAGCCAAGAACAGTAGGGCAACAGGCTGGAGGTCTTCAGCATCACAGCCTGTGACACCAGTGTGCAAAAGGATCAGGCTGCTATGGGTGAATTTGAACATTCTCAAAAAGTTTTCAAAATCGATCTTGTTTTACTTTGAGACCTGGCGTTTCAGTGTGGGCTATATGTCCACAGCAAGAATGTCCAATAATACACATTCTTACATAATGTGAAAATAGACACCAGGTGGCACTTTCAGGAGCATGTGGGCAGGTGCAGGTGGGGGAGAAGTTTGGAAGCAGCTTAGAATGTCACCGCGCCAGGAAAGCCGAGAGGGATGGCACCCGGGCACGCTGAGTCGCAGGTCTGTCGCCTTATCCTCTTCTGCACCCAGTGAGATGTGCCAAAGTAAGGATGCTAATCTTTCTCTGGCCAATGGTTCTCAGCCCAATAATCTAAGTAAAAATAAATCAGAGCCCTGTTTGGGCCCCACAGACTTTTTATTTCTCACTTTGCTTTCTAATCACAAAGAATGGGGCCAGGTCTCATCTCTCCTTACTCCTTTTGCCAACACGGTGACTTCAGAACTTTCCTGTTGTCCCTCTCTACCCAGGGGTGGCGCTGACCCTGCCCTCGAAGGAGACAACCTTGGCAGAACCCTGCGGGGAGGCTCCAGGGTGGCTGGAAGGAACCAAGAGACCAGTCCCCGGGGACGGAGTGGATACTGACCCCACCTGCCAATCGTCTCCAGAGAGCACCGACGACAAAGTGCTCACTGTGAGAGGCACCTATCAGTCCACAGGGATCTGTCAGGAGACTACACTGCATACCTTTGTGATCTGAGCCTGGAGGTAGCAGGGACAGGGAGGAGTTGGGAGAGGAAATCTGTCCAGCTTCGGGGACTAGGTGGCTGGAGAACCTGTTATCAGGAATGCTGTCTCTTGGCCAGCCATATCAGTTAATTTGCCTCATTGAGATTCTTTGTGAAACGAAGGGGGAGGCAGAGGGAAGATATGAGAAATGGCATCTCTAGAGGGAAAAAAAATGAAGTGCTATCTCACCTGCCTCATCGTACTTGTTGAGCAGAGAGAGAGGATACCAACGACAGCAACAACAAAAAAGTAAATAAAAAAGGAAGCAGAGAGGGGCTCTTTCCTTAACTTGTTCATCTCCCATTACCTAGAGTTTCTCCATTACCAGACACCTTCCCCAGGAAAGCAAAGATTCTTCAGGAAACATTTTTCACTTACCATAGACAATGAAATAGCCCCCTCCCCCAATCCAGCTGTAAGGAAGGATCTAGGGACAGGGAGGAGTTGGAAGAGGAATGGCATGCGTGTCTGTACTAATCACCAACAAGCCTGGTGGTTGGGGATAGGGGGAGTGCAGAACAAAGGACTTCTCAAGTTTGCAATTCCCAGGAAAGGTGGCTGAGGCTCACCAAGTCTCCTTCTCAGCTTTGGTTCTCATTCCTGAAGCTGGGGCTGGCCATGGTCACATACCCTGGTCTGCCTTGCCTGGGGTGGGGGGTGGGGTGCTGGGGGGACAAGTATGTTGGCTTTATTAGCTCCTCTAAATAGCAAACTTCTTGAAAGCAGGCACTGTATCTTCAGCATTTGGGGGTTTCCGGAAGTTCTGACCTCAGAGCTTACAAATTGCCAACATTCAAAATGTGTGTTAAATTGAAAAGGAACAGAAGTATAGTACAGAAATACTGCTGTCCATCCTGTCCGTGAAACCAGGTGGAAAGTAACAAGGATGCTGAGAAACAGCTAACAATGTCTGGAACCCTTTAACTAGTCCCCAGGGAAGAAGAGGCTCTAAGGATTTTCTCCTGGATTAAAGTACTACCACTGCAAGTAGAAAATGCAAAATTCAAGCCAGGCATGGTAGTCCTCATCCGTAATCCCAGCACTTAGAAGACTGAGACAGGAGGATTGCAGGTAGGAGGCCAATCTTAGTAACTTAGCAAAACTCTCAGCAACCTAGTAGGACCCTGTTTCCAAAATAAAAATTTTTAAAGGGCTAGGGTGTAGCTCAGAGGTAGAATGTCCCTGGGCTGGGCTCAATTCCTAGTACCAAAAGGAGGGGGGAGAGGTAATTTGAATCCTGGGAAAGATGGATAGGGAAGAATCCAAACAGGCAGATCTGGAAGGAGCATAGGTAAGAGTCTCTGCATGAAGGTGTGACTTGGGGGTCTTGGCCCTGGGAAGGAGGGAACACAAACACACTTTGCTGTGTCTCCATTACTCCAACAAGAATTAAGTCTTCACCAATGGCAAGGTCCATGATTCTGTGCCTGTATCCTCTTTTATTGTCATTTTTATTATCTAATTATCTTGTTAGAAGTCTTATTAGGCACATAGACAATACAATCTACTATCCAAAAAGTTGGCAAGGCCCAGAAGTAGAATGAAATCTGCATATTAAATATATGCAACAGGAGGATTGCAGGTTTGCAGCCAGCCTCAGCAACATATCAAGACCTTGTTTCAAAATAAAAAAATATAAAGGGTTGGGGTGTAGCTTAGAGGTAGAACGCCCCTGGATTCAATCTCCAATACAAAAAAAATCTTGATCAAGGGCCTTAACTCAGGAGGTTTGGTGTCAATGGGACTTTCACCATACACCTCAATAAAACTTTTAACTCTTCTTTTCTCCTGTTCTATAACCCACCAACTCTGTAATCCAAGGTCACCTAAGTGTCCTCTTTTTCATACTGAGGTAATGCATCGTGACCCAAGAGAGGTCTTGTCCACTTGTTCTCCTGCATTCACATATCTGATTAATATTTTGACCCTAATTGAACTTTCTTACAGACATCTAGAGATATAGCTGAGACCCCAGACCTCCAAACAGGCCTGATGTTAAGGTGGGAGAAGCCTCAATTGTTTGTGACAAGGACAGGAAGCTCTAGAGTTAGCTCCAGAGGATGCAGGAGGACTGCTGAGTGGGGCAGCAGTCACAGGGGACAGAGTCTTAGGCCAGATGATTTTCTTGCCAGCAGTAAGAGCCCTTGGTCAGGACTAAAAACTGGAGGAAGCCCTTTCTAAGCGATTTGGCTGCAATGGATGACAGCTTCCCTGGAGAAGAGCACATGTGTTTGGAAGACACAGTGACAGTCTTTGATACCCAGGGGCAGTCATGGGAAGAGAGGAGGGCTGATCTCTTGCAGCTCTGCAGAGTGGACCTAGAAAAAATGATCAAAAAACTCCATTGTGTGTATAGACAAGTTTCCTAATCCATTCAGTCATTTGTTGATGGACACCTAGGCTGGTTCTATAATTTGGCTATTGTTGAGGCAGGAGCCTGGCTATGCCTCCAAAGATGACTCTTGACTAAAAATCTAGGGACAAGATAGAAGAATAAAGTTTTCTTCACACGCCCCTTATGAGGTGCACCAAGCAGGACCTTTCTGAGCACTTAAGTCCAGCAAGATAAAGCAGGTAACTGCTAGACAAAAGAGAAACAATGCACAGACTAACTGCTGTTCTGCTTCTTCATCTTGCTTACACTAGGTAAAAATTTTCCACTCACCCTCTCCCTTCTAAAAACTAAGTTAACAATTGTATAAAAGAACTTGTGTGTTCTAGGTTCAGGTCTCAGATCCAGAGCTTCGATCACTGAGCCTTCACTGGTGAATAAAGAGGCCTGCTTTATCCTACTCTGGCCCCTGTCTCTTGTTCTCCACGGACCAAGTCTCCTGTAGTATTGTGAATTGTGCTGCTAGAAACATGGATCTGCATGTATTGCTATCATATTCTGGATGACAATAATGTGCCAATGTCAGTTCATCAACACACATACTTTCTGGTAGGAGATGTTGACAATGGGAGTTTGCACATGAGTGAAGGCAGAGGTATGTGGAAAATCTCTGAACTTCCTACTTGATTTTGCTACAAAACTAAAACTGCTCTAAATAATAAAGTCCATCAAAAATAACAGCTTTAGGCTTAAGTTTCATTGAGCTGAAAGAAATTTCTAGTAAGATAACTCTCCAAGAGTTAATAACAACAGCGTAGATCTATCACTGAAAGTTCATTCTGAATCAACTCTGTCTTTGAATACATAACCACTCTACTTAAACCTTTTCCAAGCAAAAACAAAAGGGTAGACCTTTCTGTGAACTCAGATGTATAAAATGGCAAATGTTAGAACAGGAGTGGACCTGCAGGAGCCCCTTCAAGAAAAGTCTATTATGGTAACTCACTGCTTTCACATCTTTTCTTGACATGAAGTGGTAAACTGGTCCACTCCACTTTTCTCAGACAAAGGGTGGGTCATGTTCCAAATTCTAAGCCTTTGTATGGGAAGAAAATTGGTGAGATGAAAACCTGGCTCTCGAAGAGGTCTTCTCGAGGGTATGTGAAGTACAGTCACGTGAGTCAGCCAGGGTTTTATGCCGTTTGTTGATGGAGACTACCAATTGCTGTACTCATTAATTTAGTCAAAAAGGTATGTACACACACACACACACACACACACACGTGTGTGTGTGGTATTAGGGATTGAACCACCCAGGGGCATTCTGCCTCTGAACTACACCCCTACCCCTTTTTATTGTTTGTTCTGAAATAGGATCTTGATAAGTTGTTGAGGGCCTTGCTAAGTTGCTGAGGCTGTCCTCAAACCTGCGGTCCTCTAATCTCAGCCTCCCAAGTACTAGGATTACAGATGTTCATGATCTGCCTGGCTCTCACACACACACACACACACACTTTTTAAAAGAAGGACCTGTAAACAGGATTCTAGAGCACTTCCTGGATACCACA
>PVLC010003177.1:77043-101620 GCA_004027655.1 Graphiurus murinus
ACTGGGGATTGAACTCAGGGGCATTCTACCTCCGAGCTACACCCCCAGCCCTATTTTTTTATTCTTTATTTTGAAACCGAGTCTCACTAAGTTGCGGAGTGCCTCACTAGGTAGCTGAGGCTGGCCGCGAACCCGGATCCTCCGGTCTCAGCCTCCCGAATGCTGGGATTACAAGCGTGCGCCACCACGCCCGGCGATACATAGGATTTTAAATGATCCCAGAATTGACAAGCAAGCTACTAAAATAGGGCAATGAAAAAGAGTGGGAGGAAAGGAGGTCTGGGGATGGAGAGCCTGCTTCCAGTCCTGCAGAATTCTGTGGGCTACTGTGAAAACTTGGGATTACACCCCAACTTTAATAACTCTCCCCAGGTCCACCAGGACTCTATCCTGCATACAAGGGGTAGTTCCCCATGAGCTTCTCTCTTCAGAAAGCGAGGGAATGAATTCTAGAGAGGTGTAAACAACTGGCTCTAAATACACTACAAAAACATTGCTGAGGTTTTCTAGAAAAACAAACAGAAGCAAGCCCCTCCCCCCACAATGGATGGAATGAAGAGAGTCTACCAGTTGTTACTGAGAACTGTCAACCGTTAAGACAGTATCTCCTGGCTGGCACACAGAGGGGTACCCCTGACCATGGCTGTCTAGGATTTCCTGAGTGTCATGCTGTAGGAGATGGACGATTCAGGTGGGACAAGGCTGCCTAGAACATACCCATGGGTAGCTTCTATGCTACCTGATCTAGCAGCAAGAAGTTGGAAACACCCTCAAAGCCTATCAACAGGAAACTGGCTAGGTTATACATACAAAATGGAATACCACTATCTCATTAAAGGCTATTAAAAATGTATTTGAGGAAAAATAGAAAAGAAAAAAATGTGTTAAAGGTTTACATAGAAAAAAATGCCTTCAAAATATAGTTCCAGGTGAAGAAAGCAGGGTATCTTTGTTTGGTTTGGTTTACATAGAAAAAGGTTGACATAGAAAAAAAATGCCTTCAAAATATAGTTCCAGGTGAAGAAAGCAGGGTATCTTTGTTTGGTTTGGTTTAGTTTGGTATTAGAGATAGAACACAGGGGCATTCTACACCCCCCCAGCACTTTTTATTTTTTATTTTGAAACGAGGTCTTGATAGGTTGTTGAGGATCTTGCTAAGTTGGTGAATTTGGCCTTTGAACTTTCAATCCTCCTGTCTCAGCCTCTCAAGTACTGAGATTACAGGTGTGTGCCACCATACCTGACCAAGAAAGTAGTTTATATAAATTGTATAATATGATCTCACTTAGATGAAAGGAAATCCACACATTTATGTTGTATATATGTATCCAGAGGTATCCTGAAAGATGTTTGCCAAAATGTTATCTGTAGTTTCTTCAAATTGTGAGTGATCTATTTTGTTTCCTGCATTATTTGACTTCTGTTACAGAGAGCTCTTACATTTAATATATGTTAAAGTGTGTGAGAGAGTCTGTGTGTGTGTGTGTGTGTGTGTGTGTGTGTGTGTGTGTGTGCATTTAGTTAGCTTTATTGTTGCTGTGACCAAATACCTGACAAGCACAACTTAGAAGAAGAAAGGTTTGTTTGGGGCTCGTGGTTTCAGAGGTCAGTCCATGGTTGGCTGGTTCTCAGGGGCAGAGCTTTAGGCCATGGTTAAGGAAAAGCTCACATCATGGCATCCAGGAAGCAGAGAGAGAATGGGGCCGGGGACAGATACAGTCCCCCAAGGCCCTCAGTGACCCACCTCCTCCCAGCATGCCCAACCTCCAAAACCGACTGCATTCCCAACAGTTGAGCTTTTCTGGGGGACATTTTATATCCAAACCATAACAATACCCACCTCTTTAAGAAGTAAAATTTTATCTCTTTTCTTGGTGAAATTCCATGATTAAATGGTAAGGAGGGCACCAAATATCATCCTGATCTTCCAAGATATTCTATGATTAATAGAGATTAAAGCCCTCTCTGATTTTCTAACATCACATAAAATACAAGAGAAAAGTGACATCAGATACTCTCAAAGCCCCTCCTTTGACTCCCACAAGTCCTCACCTCAGCCTCTTACAAAGAAAGCGGGTACCTGCCTCAGGGTTCATTTTGCTGTGTTTTGTTTTGTTTTCAGAGCCATGCTGCCCCTTCTTTCCTTAGTACATGTCACTCACATGCATTTTAAGCACCTGGGATATGTAAGACCTTCTGGGAGAAGCCAGAGCCTCACCTGCTGGCCTGCTGTTTCAGGTCTACTCCCCCAAAACCTCATGGGGGCAGAGGCCACGGTGGAGGACGGTGGCTGCCACCCGCCCAGGTCTGCTGGCCATGGAGCAAGAGGACAGTGACTTCTGGGCATTTGAAGCCTGTCACAGTGAGGCCTGCACACCCATGAGCACAGTCTCAGGAGTCCAGCCGTTGGTGTCTGCTCACCATTCACTCACTCATTCTGAGTGCCCCTGAGGTCAGGATTGTGCTGGGGGACCTGCAGTAGAGGACAAAACACACGCTCTGCCCTCAGGGAGCTTACACTCTAGGGGAGAAGTCAGGCACCCAAAGATACATAGACATGTGTTTGGGAGGTAACAGGTGTCACACAGAGAAACAAAGCAGGGCAAGTACCACAGAGTCCAGGCGGCTGGTGCAACATTAGAGGGGTTGTCAGGAAAGTCCTCTCTGGTGAGACCCCATCTGAGCAGAAGCCTGCCTGAGAAGTGCTCTCCATTTTACAGAGAGTTAAGGAAGGTGGCCAAGGTCTTACAGCTTAGAGATGGAAGGTGCAGGCCCTGTACAGATGGGTTCAAAAGCCTGTGGTGGTGGTCAGGTGCAGTGGTGCATGCCTGTCATCCCAGCACTTGGGAGACTAAGACAAGAGGATCTCAGGCAAGGCCACCCTCAGCAACTCATCGAGATCTTGTTTCAAAATAAAAAACAAAAAGGGCTGAGGTGATAGCCCTGGGTTCAATCCTTACCCGTACCAAAAAGAGAAAGCCAGTAGTCTCAATTTGCTGTGTACTATTATAATTTCCAGGTACTTGGAGTATATTCAGGATAGTATAAGGTGTGTGTGTGTGTGTGTGTGTGTGTGTGTGTGTGTGTAACAGAGACAGGGAGACAGAGTTGGAGAGAGAGAAGAGACTCAGGCAGGCACTGAATGTCTGAGCAGGACCTCAGCCCTTCTCTTCAGCAGGATACACGAAGGAGAGAGGCAGAGGGCTTTTCCCCTCTGAAGTCCTGCCACTGCTTATAGAGCTGCACTGTAAGGTCACTCAGAACAAAGCCTTTGCATAGCACAGTGCAGGCACTCAGGCTGGGCAGGGGGTCTGGCTGGGTTTCCCGGCACTCGAGGCATCCGTGTGGGGTGTCTTCTGCCTCAGTTAGGCTCACTGCCCCATGCATGGGTCACCTGTGTTGGCCACTCTTGGAACATGTTCACCCAGCCGTCACCATTGGTATCAGCAGAGGGGCTCAGCTCTCTATCTAGGTCCACTGTGCTGGCGAGGATGCTAAACCCACCCAGATGCTGAACAATGATGCTCAGGGAAGGCCTGGCCTCAGTCATCTTTACCTATATGGTTTCCTTCTGATCCAAAGGATGATGGTATCTTAACTTCCAGCAATGGAAGCACCCAACAGTCATTGACGGAACATCTCCACATCCTATAATTTGTTGTTGTTGTTGTTGTTGTTGTTGTTCAAAATGAAAGAGAAGCAAGGCATGGTGGTACACACCCTGTAGTCCCAGTACTCATGAGAATGAGACAGGAAGATCACAGGTTTGACGCCAGCCTCAGCAACTTAGAGAGGCCCTCAGCAACTTAGCAAGACCCTGTTCCAAAATAAAAAATATATAGGAGGTAGAATGGTTCTGAGTTCCTAAAACTAGGCCCTAATCTAGGAGTCTAGACAGACTACACTGGGGATGTGGCCAGTCACAGGATGAGCTGGAGCATTCTCCTGGGTCATTCATCTTGTTTGATGTTAAATAACCAAGAACACAGCCGGGCACAGTGGCACATGTAGCAAGGAGGTAGCAGCAGGTCCAACTCAGGACTCCCTGTTAGTCTTCTTTTCCCACTGTAGAAGGGTCCCTGGCAAAGACATAAACTCTAAGTCTGGAAGTACTAGTCAGTTGCAATTGAAATTATCATATTTCAAAGGTCTTTGAATTCTTCAACTCAGATCACTCCTGAAACCACTAACAGATTCCAGAAACTCATGTTGTATTAATAATTGCACTCAAGCCCTTGATGAAGCCCTATAGATATTGCAGACATGGGCCAGATGTGGTGGCACACTCCTGCAATCTCAGCACTTGGGAGGCTGAGACAAGAGGATCGCCGTTTCAAGGTCAGCCTCAGCAACTTAGCAAGGTCCTGTTTCAAAATAAAAATGGCTGGGGGTTTTAGCTCAGAGGTAGTATGACCCTTGGTTCAATCCTCAGTACCAAATAATAAGATAACTCAGACCTGCTTTTGGCACCTTGGACTTTGACTTGTAAGTTTTTCTTCTATTTTCTAGCTTTGGGGAGCCTACAGGGCCTATTTGGCCAGTTATTGTGCTTTTCCTCTCTCTGACACATGGCCATGCTCAAGCTAGTTAAACTAAAGTAATATGATCTCCTTCAGGATGTCTGATCAGATGTTCAGCAACCACTACAGAGAGCTCAGCTGAGCATGGTGGTTTATGCCAATAGTCTCAGCTACTCAGGAGGCTGAGGCAGGGTATCATTTGAGTCCAGGAGTTCAAGACCAACCTGGGAAACAGTGAGACTGGCTTCAGAAAAATATTGAAAATCCAGAAGAGCTCTGGCAGTGAGGAACAGAGCAGAGACACCGAGTGAAAACGCTGCTGCCCGCTTACTTTGTCATCAAGATGGTGATAATAGAAAGATAGAAGTAGCATAGCAGCAAAAGTATAGAATAGTTGCTCCTCAAACACTTGAGTCACCTGGTCTGAACAGAAATAAAAAAGAGACAGGAAAAAATTATTTAATCTGGATTTTCAGACTGAAAGTGTGCTGTTTTATAGAAACTAATAAATTGCTAGGTGAATTTGGTCAGGTTATCTGGAGAATCTTCCTTGGATCAGTATCCTTGGATCAGTTAAAATTTGCATTTGGCTACAGGTCACAGAAAACATCATTGCTGTTGTGGCTGAAAGCAATAGGACTTTATTTCTCTCCCACGACAAGAAGTACACAGACTGCAATCAGGGTAGGTTCAGTCACTCAGCAATGCCCCCAGGACCTGAGTTCCTCCCATCTCTCTGCTCCTCACTCTTTTCTGAACATGGTCAAGATTCCATATGCACTCACTGCTTTTGGTATCTGCATCCCAGGGCGTCTTAGTCTCCTGCCACTGTAACAAATGCCCCTGAGGACGGGTCTTGGCTCACAGCTTTGGAGGCTTCAATCCATGACCAATTGGCCCTGTTGCTCTGGGCCTGGAGTGGCAGATCATGACGGGAGCACGTGGTGGGTCAAAGACATTCACCTCATGTCTGCCAATGAAAACACAGAAGAGACAGGGATCCCATAATCCCCTTTGAGGGCACAGCTCCAGTGACCTAAAGCCCCTCGCCAAGCCCCACCTCTTAAAGGTTCTATCCCCTCCCAATAGCACCATGGGCGGGAGGCCTTTGGAGAAGTTCCAGACTCAAGCCACAGCCAGGAGGGTGGAAGGGCTCCTTCTCTGAGCTTTGTGTTTTGACTTAAAAGGCACATGCTCTCCAACGACTTCTTTCCAAATCTCACAACCAGGGCTATGGCACATGGAACCCACAAGCTATACGAAGGAGAACTATTAGCCAGTTACCCTACTGTCTCATGTAAAATTGGGACCCCTCAAGTAATGAAGCATAAGGTAGACACAGATATTGGGTGAACAAAATTAGAATTTGCCACAGTATCCGGACCTAGCAAGAAATTCTGGCATCTGCATAAAAGCCAAGCTGTGTCCTCCAAACACAGTTGGGGTGGTTTCCCTGTGGGTTTGTGGCCAGCCCGTGGCTCTAATAGCCCAGCATCTGGAGGAGGCCAACTGAGTCTTGAGGGTTATGATGCCAGTGGCCCTGAGTGAGAACAAGGATGATTCACAGCTGACTCCAGTCCAGTGGCTCTTCTTAAAATGATGAGCGTGCATGGCCAGCAAGGTGGTTCATTCCTACGGCTCATGTTTGAATATACAGCATTTTGTTATGGCTTAGCAGGAAAAGAAGTCCTTTTCTCTATCATTTACTTTTATTTTTACCATGCTGAATGCACCAAGGCTACTTAAATTCCCCTTTCTTCCAGTGATTTAAGCAATTGACCATGCCTCGGCACTTCTTCCCATCTCTCAGTCTTTTTTTTGTTTGTTTGTTTTTTCAGTACTGAGGATTAAACCTAGGGACATTATACCTCTGAGCTACACCCCTAGTCCTATTTTTTATTCTTTTATTTTGAAACAGGATCTCACTAAGTTGTGGAGGGCCTCACTAAGTAGCTAAGGCTGGCCGCGAACCCAATTCCTCCAGTCTCAGCCTCCCAAATGCTGGGATTACAAACGTGCACCACCATGCCTGGCCTTTTAGTCTTTTAAAACATTTGCATTCTGTTGACCTGCCTAGAGAATTGCCTAGAATTGTGTATGAGCACTGCTGGTCTCCCCCGTCCTTGGGGAGCGCTCTGCCCAGGACACACTGAGCTTTCTTCTCTGTAGAGTTCTGAATGCTGTCAATAGGCTAGGATTTAAGACTCAATATTCACTTATTTTAAAGTTAGTACTGGCATCTACAAACACTGTTTTACCAGTAATTCAAAGCCTATGACTTGCTTACAGCTGGTAGCATTATTTTAAATTTATGGAAGATTGTGCAATATGACATCAATCCCAGTAGCAGGATGTATAAGTGTGGAACCCCCTTTTAAATAAAGTCCTTACAAAATAAAATTGCATTTGACTTACATGTGGTTATGACCTCCAGATCCTTAAAAAATGCTCTTTTACATCACTAGTCATTTTTCTATTGTGAAACTGGGATACTGTGATTTTTTTTATTCTAAGTATACCAAGTCCACAGGCAAGAAAAAACATCTATTGAAAGAAGGGGAGATGAAGGTTGAGTTCCTTCTATCAAAACAAAGCAAACCAGGCGGTGAAGAACACCTAGCAGGATGCCAGCAGGCATCTTGTATCAACATTCACCCTCAGTACAGAGTTGCTATTGTTTTCATTGCATAAGAAAATGATTAGTTCATACTTTGAGATGGACTATCTTTTCCAGAACAAATGAATATATCTTCTTAAACAAGTAAGTATACAAGCCAGGCATGGTGGTGCATGATGGTATTCCCAGTACCTGGGAATACAGGAAGATCACAGGTTTGAGGTCAGCCCCAGCAACTTAGTGAGACCTTGAGCAACTTAGTGAGACCATATTTCAAAATCAGAATAAAATAAAAAGGGCTGGGGTGTAGCTTGGTAGAATGCCCCTGGGTTCAATCCCCAGTACCGAGAGAGAGAGAGAGAGAGAGAGAGAGAGAGAGAGAGAGAGAGAGAGAGAGAGAGAGAGAGAGAGAAAGAGAGGGAGAGAATAAAAGCCAGGCATGCAGAAGCACACATATATTTCCAGTACTTGGAAGACTGAGACAGGAGGATCACAGGTTTGAAGCCAGCCTCAGCAACTTAGGGAGACTCTTAGCAACTTAGAGAGATCCCATTTCAAAATAAAAAAATAAAGTAGGCCTGGGAGTGTAGCTCAGAAGTCAAATGCCCCATGGTTCAATCCTCAGGACTACACTCACAAACAACAGAGAATGGCACCATTGTTTGGGTTTGAATGTCTCCCAAAGGTTTACATGGTAAAGGATGGGTCCCAGCCTAGCACTACTGGGAGGTGGCAGCATCTAGTTGGAAGAACTTAGGTCACTGGGGCCATGCATGGAAGGGGATGTTGGGACCCTGGCTCCTTGGTCTGTCTCTTGTTTCCTGGCCACCAGGAGGCGAGCAGCTTCTTCTGCCATGCGCACAGTGAAGAGCTGCTTTGTCACTGGCCCAAGCCACAGGCCAAGAGACCATGAACTGAAACTTCAGAAATCATGAGCCTGAATAAGTTTTTCCTCTTTGTAAGTCAATCCTCTTGGGTGTTTTGTCACCGTAACAGAAAGAACACAAATGACAATTTGAAAGACTGGCTCCTCTCTGCTCTTGAGCAAAGAGAGGCCGGCAGTACATTGTGGAAGCAGATTTTCAGTCCAGGTAACTTCATTCTAGAACCTATGTTCTTAACCACCCCGACACCATGGGATTCTCACTGTGCAGGCCAGCACTAAGACCAAAAAGAGCCTTGGGTATCTCATAGCAGGCAAGGAGGAGCCCTCGCACCATCCTGGGGGAAGGGCAAGTATGGTTGAACTGGGAAAGTCAGAGCACCCAAACTGGGACAGAAGGGAGTGGGTCTCACACGTCCATATTTGGAATTGATGGGAGAAATAGAAAAACCACGACAATGCAAAAGTTGACTGTAAAAAGGCCAATCATTGAAGTAATTCTCTCATGTGTGAGCAGCAGAGCCATAAAAAGAACCCGAAGCAACTTTTCATCAACCCTTTGCAGTTGATCACCCAAGAAACAGTCTCAAAATTAAACTCTCAACTTTTCATTCCGATGTGTCCTTGTAATCTTACCCTTCCAGGTCAGAATGTCCCTCCCACTAGCTACCAGCCAAGTTCTGCTGGATGATCCAACATATACCTAGAGTTCAAGAAATGTCTTTAATGTTTCTTTAAAAAGAAGTTCCATCACCAGCCTGTACTGCAGAAGTAGTGATCACATAGCCAGCCAAAGTGAAATTAGGAAATTTGCATGTCATTTATTAATATCCTTCTTGTCTGTCAAGCAGACTTCAAAAACATGTTTTCCTCCTTTTGAGAAAAGCAAATTGTAATGAGCTCATCCACATAAAGGACCTCAGACCAGATTATGCTTCTCCAGGGGCAGGACTCTGACCACCGGTATGTTTCCCTTTCCATTGTAATGTCTGGAGCATTCTTCCCAGCTTATGGTGACTGTACCTTGTTTTCAAAATGCTCCCTCCCCAGCAGATCTATCTTGAAATCAGAAGTGTCATTCAAAAATATTCAAGGATGCCTGAATGTTTGATCAGGAAGTCATTGACGAGTTACCTGGGAGAATGATAGCATGGTTGTGGAGGAAGGTGTCCCTTTGTTTTAGAGACACACAGTGATACACTGAGGGATGGGGTACAATGATATTTGTAACATATTAAAATACATTAGCAAATCCAAGTGTGGTGGTACACACCTGTTACCCCAGTACTTGGAAGGCTGAGACAGAAAGATTATAGGTTCAAAGTCAGCATCAGCAACTTAGCAAGACTTTCAGCAACTTAGTGAGACCCTGTTTCAAAATAAAAAATAAAATGAGGCTGGGAAATATAGCTCAGAGGTAGGATGCCCTGGGTGTAATCCTCAGTACCCTCTCCCCCCACTACCACCACAAAAAAAAAAAAAAAGAAAAAAATGTTATCAAAATCTTTTCATTAAATAAAATAAATATGATAGTAAAATGTGAACAACTGATATATTCAAGAACTGGGATGGTTAGGTGTCTATTACACCTTTCTCTCTGGTTTCATGTGTTTGCACATTTTCACGGCAAAAGAATAAGATTTCCAAAATGGGCTTTGCCTGGAAGCTCCATTGCCTCCTGAGGAGAGGGCCTCTGTACCTTCTTCTGTCAGCCACAGCCACCCTTCACCAGCCTCCCCATGTAAGCTCTAAATCTGTGTCACTAGGGACCCTGTCATGATGTGAATCTGGAGTGTAATGTCTCCTAGAAGCATGTTCCCAATGCAGCAGGTTCAGAGGTGGGAGTAAGAGGCCCAGCCAGATTTTCTACAGGCGGTTATTTCTATGTGATCCGAGTCCTACATGGTACTGATTGCCTTCCAGTGGTTCTCTTTCTATGTGCGGTAAAGGTCCCTCTTCTTCTGTTTTGGATTTCTCCCAGGGGCCAAGTCAGTGCCTGCCTCTTCACAGACTCACTTGGTAAGGGCTGACTGATTTGATTTGCATATGGAAAGGCCCTGGAGGTGACAGTTAAGGACAGTGCTGGCCTGAGAGCCACTTTCAAGCCTTTCCTTAGCCAGAGATTCCTGTCCCCTTTATATGAGTGTTAATCACCAGCAGGTGATTACCATCCTTGAAGGTGTTCTGAATCCAGTTCTGATGTGGCCCTTGGTTTCTCCCTGCCTGACCAAATCATTGCCAGAAATGGCAGTGAAGAACTTGTACACATTTCAATGTTCACCAGTGGAAACTGGCTGAAGCCCAGCCTTTCCCTCTTCTCTGCCTTCCCCTCCCCTCTCCCTTCCTCCTCTTCCTCCTCCTCCTTTTTTTCTTCTCTTCCTCCTCCTTCTTCTTCTCTCCTCTAATTTCTCCTCCTCCTTCTCTTCTCTCTTCTCTTTCCTTCTCTCTCTCTCTCTCTCTCTCTCTCTCTCTCTCTCTCTCTCTCTCTCTCTCTCTCTCTCTCTCTCTGCAATGTTGCTGGTTAGAAGCCAGGGAGAACCAACAACTTTTATTGTGAACTAGTTTATCCAGAGATATAGAATGTTGAATTCCTCTACTTCCTTCTATTAGCAATAACTGCTTTAGTGGGTTTTTTGGTTAGATAAAAGTAGAGCAAAGATCCAATTTCAGAATGGGGAGGCTTGAGCTCACTTGGTCTAACTGCTGTGCATAATTTTGTAAAAGGTTACTCATGGTAAAGCAGGCATTGGTGGTGCATGCCTGCGATCTGAGTACCTGGGAGACTGAGACAGGAAGATTACAGGGTTGAGGCCAGCCTCAGGAATTTAGTGAGACCCTCAACAATTTAGAGAGACCCTGTTTCCTTTTTTTCTTTCTTTCTTTTTTTTTTTTTTTTTTTTGGTGCTAGAGATGGAACCAGGGACATTCTTCGAGCTACAACCCCAACCCTATTTGTGTGTGTGTGTGTGTGTGTGTGTGTGTGTGTGTGTGTGTGTGTGTGTGTTGCTGGGAATTAAACTCAGAGGCATTCTACCTCTGAGCTATACCCCCCAGTCCTATTTTATCTTTTATTTGGAAACAGGGTCTTGCTAAGAACCTCACTAAGTTGCAAAGGCTGGCTCTGAACTGGAATTACCAGCATGTGCCACCACGTCCAGCTAGAGACCCTATTTCAAAAATTTTTCTTAAAAAGGGGGTGGGACTGGGTTTATACCTTGGAGGTTAAGTGCCCTTGAGTTCAATACCCAGGCCCCCCACCCCCAAGAAAATGTTGATCATGGTGAGCATATTAAATTATCTCTTGTCTAAAAATGGTCTTAGATTTTATAGTCTCTAAAAATTATTTTCAGTTCTTAGTTGATGGTTTTTCATTTATTTTCCAAGGGCTGGCTCACAGTAGAGTGGGGGCAGAGATGGGGGGGTATTGGAAATCAACTGTCACTTTAGGCAGGCAAGACCCCCTAAAAAGACCAAACAAAAGTTGCTAGAGCCCATCCCATCAGTCTGCAAAAGTGCATGAGCAGTGTTCTCTGAGACTGAGGTTCTAGGGCATGAAGCCCCAGGGCTGGTCTAGAGAGGAGAAAAGCCAGGGCCATTCTCTGCAGGTAGCAGGTGGCTCCCCTCCAAGGGTCGAAGGTACAGTTGCTCTTGCAGTCCTCCAACCTGGCAGCAAGAAAGTGAGCACTGTGTCAGTGGACCTTGCCACCGGTGGGCCACTCATTCTCTAGAGTGTGACGAGTCTGGTTGTGACTCCAAGTAGGCGAGACCTGTGCAAGGTCCTCCACTGAGCTGAGCTTAGATGACCACAGGAATTGGACCATCAGCAGGACTTAGGAAGGAGACATCTTGGGAGGGCAGGCTCGGTGGGGACACAGCACAGCCGGCCAGAGAACCACACAGACACTTCAGCTTCCCAGAAAGTTGTCCCCTTTGGCCAATTGGTTTCCCATGGTCTATGTCAGGTTCAAGGCCAGCCTTGGCAATTTATCGAGACCCTCAGCAACTTAATGAGACCCTGTTTCAAAATATAAAATCAAGCCAGGCTTGTAATCCCAGTACTTAGGAGGCTAAGACAGGAGGATTGCAGGTTCACGGCCAGCCTTATCAACTGAGTAAGGCCCTCAGCAACTTAGTGAGATCCTGTTTCAAAATAAAGACTAAAATAGGACTGGGAGTATAACTCAGAGGTAGAAATTCCCTGAGATCAATTCCCAGTACCACAAAAAAAAAATAAAAGATAAAAAGGGCTGAGAGTGTAGCTCAGAAGTAGAATGCCCTAGGTTCAATGAAAGAGGAGGAGGAGGAAGAGGAAAAGAAAGAGGAGGAGGAGGAAGAGGAAAAGAAAGAGGAGGAGGAGGAAGAGGAAAAGAAAGAGGAGGAGGAGGAAGAGGAGGAGGAGGAGGAGGAGGAAGAGGAAAAGAAAGAGGAGGAGGAGGAGGAGGAGGAGGAGGAGGAGGAGGAAAAAAACTGCCAATGAAAACACAAAAGACAAAAGCCTGGACCTCCAGAGCCCTTCAGAGATCCTGGTGGGTGCAAACTGACTGCAGCTCAGGAAGATATAGAAGAGCAACTAAGACTGGCTCAGCCAACTTCCTGTGATCTTGTCCATGGGACATGAACATTGGTTCTGGGTTTGGAAACACTTCAGGACTCACATACTGGTTGTAGAATCATTGGCTGCCAGGGAGACTAACAGGGTGAGACTGTGCAAAGCAGAAAGGAATTCTCCCTGCAGCACGGGCACCCGCCTTCTGCAGACAAGGTGCTCAACTGCACTCAACGAAGAAAGGGAAAGTGAGCCTGTGCCAGGAACCCAAATACGTGTTTGTGTGAGCACGGGCTTAATTCTAAAAATGACAAAAGGAAATAATGTGATCTTTCTTAATCACTAACTGAGGTCCCTGAGTCCTGCTTGGTGACACCAAGGAGACGTCATTTATAAGCCAGATCATGAGGACCACCTGGAAAGAATGAGGGATGGCAATTGGTTCCCATGAGTGTGTGCAGCACCCAAAAGCCATGCTGCGAACTCTAAATTCTTTCCAGACTTCACATTCCTCTAAACCCTCAGGATGTCTCCAATCATCTCGAGGAAGGGATGTCGTAACTTGTAACTTTCTCAAGACTAATTCATGTTAATTCATATTCATTGTGTGTAAATGGGACATCTCTGCTTACCATGCAGCAACTTGAGGGAAGGCATCACTCAAAATTGAACAAAGGTGCCCAGCATGGTGGGCATTTGCCTGTAATCCCTGTACTTGGGAGGCTAAGACTGAAGGGTTGCAGGTTCAAAGCCAGTCTCAGCAACTTAGAGAGAACCTCAGCAACTTAGTGAGACCCTGTTTTAAAATAAAAAAGGAACTAGAGGTATAGCTCAGAGGTAGAATGTCCCTAAGTTCAATCCCCAGTACAAAATAAAAAATTTAAAAAGATCAGGGGATAATAATAATTACTATAAAGTGCTTACCACATTCTGAGCACAGAGCAAAGCGCTTTACTAGTTAAAACACGGTGCCAAGTTGTCCCTATCAAATATGATTAGGGAGAAGGCTTACACCTTCAGGCTTCATGCTCATTTTCTCATATAGTCCTCATAATGACCCTGTCACTGACCCTACCTTATAGTTGAGAAAACCAAAGACAAGTGATTTGCATGCACAAAGAGGGTTCAGACCCTGTGGGTCTCAGAATCCTGTGAGTCATAAAAAAGGATTTGGGGGTTCATTAGAAGCAAAAGTGCCTGTCCAGCTCCCAGGACTGCAGAACAGTCCTGACCAGACACCCACATGGAGGAGCACCAGGTATGAGGCTGTGAAGGGACAGGCGCTGCAGGACACTGGAAATCTGTTCCCGTCCCTGCAGATAATGGCCATGGCATGCTTCAGGCTTGAGTCTGCAAAGGCCCCAGAGCCTTGAGCCAAGCGGCAGTATGCCATTTCAGTTTTTGGTCCAGATCTCTGCTCCTCCAAACCTTTCTATCTAATTAAACTCCCCGTGGCTTCCATTCCTGCAACCCTTCTTATAGGAATCTTTGCTTAAAACAAATAGACAAAAGAGAACCCCTATGACTAATTTAATTGGGAAAGGACAAATCTGCCTGGGTCTGACTGTGTTTTACATCAATCCCTGTGTAGGGAATGGCTCCATTTGCAACTAGATAGGACCTCTTTTTTCTTTGTTGGGGGGCGGTGAGAGGCATTTTACCTCTGATCTCCAACCTCAGCCCTTTTAATTTTTTATTGTGAAACAGGATATTGCCTCCCAAGTATTGAGATTACAGGCATGTGCCACCATGCCTGGCTAGGTCCCACATTTTAAAATCACTCTAGCAACAGCTTATAGTGAAGGTTCATTTTTAAAAAGAGAGAAAGAGCAATGAAGTCACATCAGCTTTTACCTGCATCATGATAACTGTGGGGCAGACTCTTTGGGACCTCAAAGCCTTCTTCTCTGTGCTGAGGAAGTCCCCATAGGCCCTGCCACCCCAGCTCTAGCACCCTGTCTGCTGCATCCAGGGCCTCAAGGAGCCTCTTGTGCAAGAGTTGAGCAGAACCAGCTTTATCACCATGATGTAGCTTAGCTGTGGCTTTGTGGCCAGTTCTGGTCTCTGATCCTTGCCCAGGACAGGCATGCAGCACTCAGGCCTTCCCTTCCTGTGGAGTTAGCCTGTTACTATTCCACGTGCAGAAACTCCCCTCTCCTCCTCTTTGGAAAGCTGCTTCAGAAACATTGCCCATTCTTTCCCTGTTAGCTCAGCTTTTCTCAAACCTTAATATGCATAAACATCAACTGGGGACCCTGCTAAACTATAAGCGTCACCTGGAAACCCTGTTAACCTGCAGATTCTAAATCAGCATTTCTAACTACCAGGATAGGTTTGGGAAATCATTACAGGTTAATCAGCATGGAGGATAAAGTCCAAAGCCAATGAGCTAGCCACTGACCACCACTATTCTTACTGTCCAGAACATGTGCCTCCCCTCCCTCTTTTTCCCACTGGTGACAATTTTTTTTTGTCCTCTCCAGAGAAGCAGGCATATAGTTCAGCTTGGGACAATCAGGGTCCTGTCCAGAAGGGGTATATAGATCATGTGTAGGTGGGAAAAGAATCCCTTCCCCTGAGTTACTAAACTGGGATGGCTAGTCTTGGGGTTGCTGGTGGCCTTTCCCCTGGCACATGCAGGAAGCCCATTGGCAGTGATAGAGAATGAGTTGAACCTTCAGAGAGAAGTGGAAGAGGAGGGGGAGGGGCAGAGACACAATAATACTTTGAATTCCTGGATCCAGTCATACCTGATGCCAAATCACTCCAGCTTGTCGTGTGAGCAAATACATTTTTTCACTTACATCAAATTAATTCCTGTCATTTACAAATAAAAGAGTCCTAACTTGTATAGTGAGTAGGTAATTTGGAGTTTAAAAAAGGAAAGTACATAGAGATGATGGCTCCTAATCATTAACTCCTGAAAGATGTTTGAACAGTGGCAGTCTCATTGGAATATTTACTTAGCCCCTCTGTCTAGACACTCCTAAGAGCAGGACAGCATTCATTTGGACATTTGGACTGTTGCTAAATGATCTTAGAACTTCATTGTAACCTCTCTTCTGGACCCAAAATTCTCTGGAGGTCAAATGAAGCCCATGATATGCCCTCTGTCCCCTGGACAGAAACTATGGAGGAAGAGGGTCTGCCGGGATCAAACATGGAGTCCGAGGGCCTGACCTCCAAGTAGTTAAGGCCAGAAGCTAGATCCTGAGGTCCTTTGTGGGCAAGGTTCAGATCGTACCTTTTCCTGGTGTTATTAAGACATTTTGCAGAAGCTCCATCTGACCAGCTTTTTCTTCTATATAATTTTTAGTCACGTAGGCAAAGCTTGAAGTTAGCACAGAATTTCAACTGCAAATAAGATTCTACTCCTGGTGCTTGGTGTTGTCTCTTAGAGAGTCATTGTCATAACCCTTGGGGACTTCTGATCTACTGTGCAAATCTGAGAAGAGCAAAGACATAAACTGAGACTGTGCATCCCAGAGCTCCGGGAAAGGGGCCATTGTGTGGTGAGTAAAGGGGAAAGGGGAGGTCCCTATATGAAATTGTACTCGGAAGCCTCCGTCTCATCTCTGCTCTGTCTCCACCTCTCTCAGGCCTTCATTGTTTCCCCAGGCACCAAGGCGGTAGTGACCTCGCAGCTATTCTCAGATGCTCTCTTCACACTCCAGCAAGACCCAGCCAAATATCCGGACTCTTGACTCACCCCTATGGTGGATTGTATTTTCCAAAGCTGCCATGCCATTCCATGTGTTCTCACAATGTTACTTCAACACTTTCCCTCCATCTGAACCAGGAAGGGCTAGAGACCCAGCACAAGTGGTGCTGCGTGACTTCTTCCAAGGTTAGGACCTAAAGTGATGTTACATTTGCCTGGTTCTCTTGGGCAACTTGACTCAGATCCTTGATTGCCATGTATGAGGCTAAAGGCTGCTGTACTGTGAGGAAGCCCAAGCCACATGGGAATAATGTGTATCCTAGCATCAGTTCCTAGCCCACAGCTAGGAAAGTGAGTCACCCTCACCTTTGCATCTCCCAGCTGAGGCCTGGAGCCATGCTCAGCTACAGGATCTGGGAGCATGACAAGATGGTTGTTTAAGCTGCTTGTTTTGGAGGTAACGTGTTTCACAGGTTTAGATAACTGCTCTTTTGTTTTTAAACTGTTTAATTTCTTTTACACAAAACCTGTATCAATCAACTAGCCACAACCTACAAGAAGCTACTTAACCCAATGGTGAGGTTTAGAGGCTCAGAATATCGCTCAGTGATAGAGCATGTGCCTGGCATGTGTGAGGCCCTGAGTTCAACCCCCAGCACTGCAAGAAAGAAAGTGTCCAGTTTCAGTCGCTGTCAAAGGATGAAGGGGGAGCTGACCTGCTGGGACAGTCCACTGATTGCTGAGCATCATTCCATACTTATTACATCACAGGCATGTGTAGATCTTCCTGTAATCCAAACCTTCACCATCGTGGCCAGGGGGTTCGCATTAACTATCTTCTTTAATAATTACAGAAAAATAAGCTCACAGTGGAAATGCAGATTTCCCAAGGCCTCCCTGGACATAAGTGGCAAACCAGGAATCCAAACCCAGGGCGTGACGACACCAAAGTCCTTGCTAGGCTCACAACACCTCTCTCCAAGAACTGACCTAAGATGAAGAATGCAAACGAATCCAGCACAAGCTTGTTCCCTTCTTTTCCAGGACATTACCTAAATAACTTCTCTCTTTGGAATAAAAAAAACAAAGCAGTCTGGTCTGACTAGAGAAAGCCCCTGGCCACAGTGTCGAACAAGCCGGGAGTAATTTGTTTCTATTCTTTTCCATGTGACTGCTGGAGGTTATCCTGGTTTTTATTAGCCCAAACTTCTTCTTTTCAAAAGATAATTCTTTGAAATCTTCTGGGAAATGAACATGGCTCAATCTGGCTCTTAGCTGGCCACCACATGCTCATAGAATTGAGAGAACCGGAGATTTTAACTCCTTATTGTCCCATACACAGGCACACAAAACTGGATTTTGTGTGTGCGGTGTTGGTTAACAGGCTGTAGAGAGGAAATTCATATCCAATGAGCTGTGATGTTCAACTTTGTCCTGGAAAAAAAAAATTCATCTTCCAATCTGAGAGTTTTATGCCATGTGCAGGTTTAGTTACAGTGCAAACTCACTGGGAATCTTTTAATTAAGAAATATCAAGAACTGATTAATATCCAGGTTAGATCATTTAAATGTGCCCATTATTTTCAAATATTTCTTCAGGAAACTTAATATATTAAGAAAGTTGGCTGAAAACCACAAGCCTGCACTGTAAGATGGGATGAGGAGATGGGATGCGGGATTGGAGGCTCCATTCTCCCCACTTCTTCCCTCCACCAAACTTCCCAAGGGGGAAAAATGACATAAAATAGTTGCAGTTGCAATTTAAATTTGACTCCAGTTATAGTCAATTACAACAAAAATATTGGCCATTTCCTTTTAATTTTAGTATTCTATCTAATTGTAATTCTGTTTTCCTCTGAGGAGTTTGGTGGAGGGAAGAAAGGTGGAGAATGAGCCCCCAAACCCTTTCCTGTCTGTCTCCTCTAATACAGGCTTATGGTCTTCAGCCAACATCTCCTTATACTCTCCTGCTCCTTTCCCAAGCAAAGATCCCTGAGATGTGACTCAGTATATCCCGTTGAGAGCCAAGAGTGCCAGTAAGGATCCTGTGTTGTCCCCAAAATCCAGCATCACAACTGTACTCAGAACTACCTGAATGTGTGGTGTGCAGTGGCGCGCTACTATATATAATCCCAGTACTTGGGAGGCTGAGACAGGAGGATCACAAGTTCAAGGCCAGCCTCAGCAACTTAGCAAGATTCTGTTTCAAAATAAAAAACAAAAAGGGCTGGGGGTGTATCTTGGAGGTGAAATGCCCATCGGTTCAATTCCCAGCACTCACACACACTCACAAAAACTGAAATGTAAGGGTAAACCATTCACCAGAGGAAGGAAATGCACCAAGTGCTGTGTGCATGTGTGTTGGTACCACTTTGAATCTCACTATGACATATAATTATAATGCATCAATAAAAGTACAAAAAGAAAAAGAAACAAGAAGAGGATAGATATAGAATGCCCCCTGGAGAGCTCAGGGTTGATTTAGTTCCATCCTAGGATTGTAATCTCATCAGTAGATAAGTCCATTCTGGGTAGTAACCTAGGCTGGTGGGATACGGCCTTGGGGACTGTGCTTGTATCTTCAAATGCCCTCACTTGTTTGCTTGCTCTCTCTGGCTTCCAGTCTCACAATGTGAGAGCAGAGCCTCACTCTCTCCCTCTCTCTGCTTCCTGCCACCATACCCTGAGTTCCAGACCCTGGCCTGACATGGACTGAACCCAGAATCTCCAGAAAACCATGAGTGAATAAGTCTTCCTTCCTCTAAGTTGTGTGGTCAATTGCTTTGTATATATCAATGAGAATGTTGGCTGACACAATAGTTAAAAAGCAAAACTCCTGAGTCCCAGATAATTTCCCCTGTGATAGAAGCTAAAATCAGGGAGCAGTGTCTGTGCACAGAGGCCCATGGGCAGAGGGGCTGTGATCTGATTCCTGCTAAGGAAGGGGGAGGGGGGTGGCCCTCTTCCTACAAGAAGGGAGCTGGAGCCCTTTTCCTTGATAAAAGCAGAGACTGGAATGGTGCTTCATGAAAGAAATCTGGAGCCTCAAGCTGTGACATGATCATGTTTGGGGACACTGACATGATCAGAGCCCAGGAAGACCAGAGGATGTAGAGAAGCCTTTGTGACAAAGAACCTAAATCAAATCTAGTAACTATGAACATGACACCTCCAATATCACCACGGGAAGCATAATGATGAATTTTATGTGTTAGTTTGACTGGGTTAAGGGATACCCACATAGTTGGTAAAACATTATTTCTGGGTATGCCTGGGAGGAAGTTTCTGGGAGAGTAGCATTTGAAAGAAGACAGTAAAGAAGAAGGCTCTCTTCTATGTGGGTGAGCATTATCTGTGCATTGAGGGCACAAAGAGAACAAAAAGTTGAAGAAACGGTGGTTTGACTCTTGCCTGTTGAGCCAGGACATCGTCTCTCCTGCTCTTAACACTGTGCTCCTGGTTCCCAGGGCCTTGGTTCATACTGGGTCACACCACCAGCTTTCCTGCTCTTCAGCCTACAGGTAGAAGACTGTGAAGCTTGTTGGACCCCAGAATCCTAAGTGTCAATTCCCAGAATAAATCTATAGAATTAATTTATATATATATATCTTCCTCATTCTTTTTCTCTCAAGAACTCTAATTGGTAAGACAAATAGTATATATGGTTTAGGAGTAGAGACTTGGATGACAAGAACTCTTAAGCAACTGTAAAAATCACTGATAAAGAGAAGAAACTATGGGGGGGTGGGGATGAGATGAAGAGAAAAAAGGAAACATGCTGCACAATAGGTATACAAACCAAAACCCCCAAGCATGCAAAAATCCAATGAGAATAAAGCCAAGAATCTGAATTTCAACTGATCTCTGATTAAACAATTTTCTGGAGCAGCCTGAAAAATATTTTTGAAGTATGTTTATAATGCACAAATACATACATGAAATAATAAATTTCATCTTAGACCAAGAATATATGGAAGCTGGGCACAATGGCACATATTTGTAATCTCAGTTCTTGGGAGACGAAGACAAAAAGATCACCAAATCAAGGCCAGTGCACAGTAACTTAGTGAGACCCTATTTCAAAATGAAAAGAGCTGGTTGTACAGGTCAGTGGTAGAATGTCCTTGGGTTTGGTCCCCAGTACCACAAATACATATACATATACATATACATATACATATACATATACATATACATATACATATACATAGAAAAAAAAATAAAAGAAATGGTTTATACAATAAGAGTCTACTAAAAATCATGAAATATACAAATAAATTTCTTGAAAGTCAGTATATGAGATCAATCTATACTGAATATAGTCAAAGAAAGAATATGCTGATTAGATGGAAATGCTGAAGAATTTTTCTAGAACACAGCACAAGAAAAAAACTATGTGTATAGAAGAGTGACTATAGATAAGAACAATGTATTATATATTTCAAAAAATTAGAAAAAATGATTTTGAATGTTTTTATCATAAAGAATAATAAATATTTGAGGAGCTAAATATGTTTACCTTGATTTAAGCAGTATATAATGTGTACATGTATAAAAATACCATATAGTATCCCATAAATAGGTACAATTTTATATATGTTAAAAATAAACTTAAAATTAAAAATATATGTATATATGTACATACACATACATATGATATTGACAATATATATTTTCCCACAAGCACTTAAGAGATATAGGGACTAGATTTTAAAATTCCCAGATTAATTTAATAGGATTTCAAAAATAAGTGACTGTTAGTAATGACAGAGAAGTATTTATAATGCCAATAATTAAGAATTTCTATACCTGAAGAAAATCATGAACCCTTAGAGAAAAGTATCTCCAACTCTCAATATAAATCTATATCTAGAATCATCATAGTAAAACCATAATACTACACAGATAAAGTCATATGAGCCACAAGGGAAGAGCGAACTGTATGTACAAAGCAATAACAACTAGGCACTTTGCAAGTCAATATCTTTAAAATGATGAGGAATAATAACTATCATGCTTGAATTTTATACTGAACTGAACTACCCTTTAATAACAACAACTGATATGTACAGAAATTAAGACTCTTGGGCTCAGTGCACCTCAGTGGTAGAGTGCTTGCCTAGTACCCATAGGGCCCTGGGTTTGATCCCCAGCACTGCAAACAAACAAACAAAAATCCCACTAAACTAAACCCAAAGAGAAAATCTAATTTTTTATTAAAAAGGTAAAGCTTGAATTGCTTCTCATTAGTTGTGATTGTAATCAATGAATATTTGAAGAATTCCAAACCAGCAGTGGTGAGGAAAGAAGGGAGGAAGGACAGGGGAGGGAGCTGTCAACTTCCCAAAAGGAATCAGAGGGAAAAGGTACCAAATAGACATTTAGAGAAAAATATTGGAAATAATAAATTACAATATATCACAATTTGAAATCTGATTAAATTCAACCAAAAATAAAGATGATCAGATTAGGGGTGTTGGCCATGTAAAAAGGTTCAATCATCAGGAAGACATAATGATTCTAAATTTATATCGTAGCTTACAGACAATAAATAAGAATAATCAAACCCCAAATCATAGAGATACTAACACTCTTTCTCAGTAGCTGATAGACTAAGAAGACAAGTAATTGGTAAGAATATAAATACACATTCTTTTAAGTATATGTGTAGCCTTTACAACTCTTAATCATAAAGCAATTCTTTAAATTTTTAAAATTATAGAAATCTGTGAAGTATATTTTATTACTTCAGTAAAATTCAACTAGAAATCAACCAAATAAAAATAAAAATAATCCCCATATACACTTATAAATTAAGCAATATATTGCTATGTTATTTAAGAGTTGAAGAAATCCCAATAGAAATTAGAAATATTTTGAAATTATGAGTACTACATGTCAAACCTTACACAAGGTTGCTAAAAATGTGCTTGGAAAAAAAAGATCTCAAATGAATGTATAAGAAGACCAAAATATCAATAATCTAATACTCTACTTTAAGAAGTCAGGGCAAAATGGCAAATTAAACCTAAAGAAAGTAAAGTGAGGAAAGTTAAAAAGTAAGAAGTTTAATAAAGGAGACAGTAAACATATAACAGAGAATCCGCAAGGCAAGAAGTTAATTATTTGAAAACACCAAGAAAATAATAGTAAGACTAATCAAAACAGAGAGAGAGAGAGAGAGAGAGAGAGAGAGAGAGAGAGAGAGAGAGAAAGAGAAGAGGAGAGGAGAGACACAAAAATATCAGGAATGAAAAAGGAGACATGACTCTATATCACCATATCGTAAGAAGACAATAGGATGATATTATGAGCAACATTTTTTGACAACAAAGTAGAAAGTTATGTTAAATGACAATTTCTTGAAACCATTATTTATGAAACAGACACTAAATGCGAAAAGTCCAGTCCTGTCACTATTAAAGCTCAACCCAAATTAAAACCCTTTCTATGCCTTCAGAGGTAAGTTCTTCATACTGTTGAAAGAAGAAATCATACAAACTTACACAACTCTTCCAAGAACTGGGAAAAGAGAGAATACACTCCAACTTATTAAATCTGAGCAAGATCATTATTAAGGAAATTTGGGGCCAAGCTCTCTCATAAGCATAGATTTAAGAAGAGAAACAGAAAGCAAGCAAAGAAGAAGAAGAAGAAGAAGAAGAAGAAGAAGAAGAAGAAGAAGAAGAAGAAGAAGGAAGGAAAGGAGGCAAAAAGGAGAAAGAAGGAAAGAAAGGTAGGTCAATCAAATCCAAAGCCAATAAAACACATACAAAAAAACACGTCAGAGTGGAATTTATTTTAAGAATACAAGGTTGGTTTAACATTTCACATATGAAAAATAAGGTATCAGAGTTTAATTTCCTGGCTTTATCGAATTACAGGCATATAAGAGAATGTCTTTGTTCTCAGGAAATACACATTGAAGTATTTAGGGGTAAAAGGGCATACTATCTTCAGTTTAATCTAAAATGGTTCAGAAAAATAAGTAGCATGCACATATATGTGTATAGAGAGGGAGAGATAAAGCAAAACGACTGGTAAATTTGGGTGAAGGGTATGTGAGTTCCTTGACACAAAACGACAATTTTTAAGTAAGTTTAAATTATATCAAAGTGAAAAGCTACAAGAAAAAAAGAGGCATTTGCCTTGTAAACAGAATAGAAGAGGAAAAATCATATGATCATTTCAATAAATGCAGAAAATAATTTGATAAAATTCAACATCCACACTCTTGGCAATCTAGAAATAGGACAGTATTTAAACTGTTAACTGGTATCTACCACAAACCTATGGGAATCATCATACTTAATGAGAAATGCAACTATCACAGTTTACATTTGATAGGACCTCCAGGAAAAATTAAGCTTACCTTAGAGAAACAAACAAAATGCCTGAGCCATACAAGCTTCGAACTCCCAAACGGAAAAAAGATGGAGTTAAGCTGAGATAGTCTGAAAATGTAACATGAGATGAGACATTACATTTCTCTAAGGGTGAAGTAGGTGAAAAAGTGGAAGTGTGCTTGGGGGAAAACCTTTCTGATAGAAATCAAGACAGAATAACAAAGTTCCCCCTGACAATGTTCAAGATCTGTGTTAGTCAGCTTTCTGGCATTATAACAAGTACCTGAGATAAAGAGAAAGGGTTACTTTGACTCATGATTTTGGAGTTTCCAGTCCATGGTCCTGTTGCTTTGGGGCCTGTGTGTGGTAGTACTTCCAGGGGACAGCATGTGGCTGAACAAAACCACTCATCTCATGGCCAGGAAGCACAAAAGAGAATGAGAAAGAGGCCAAGGTCCCACAGTCCCCTCAAGGCCATGCCCCCAATGTCCCAAAATTCTCCCACTAGGCCCTACCTCTTAAAGTTTCTACCACCTCCCAACAGTGGCGAGCTGGGACCAGAACTTCATTTAGCACATGGGCCTTTGGAGACACCTAAGAGCCAAACTGTTGCAAGACCCTTGGCAGAAAATTACAGAATATTATCAAAAGGCACAAAAGAAATCCTAAATAGATGGATACTTAGACCACCTTTGTGGATAAAAATTGTACTTATCATAGATGCCAATTCTCCATAATTCTCTGTATCTGATGAGTCTTTACAAAACTGGACACACTGATCAAAAAAATTTCATATGGCCGGGCGTGGTGGCGCACGCTTGTAATCCCAGCATTCGGGAGGCTGAGACCAGAGGATCAGGGTTCGCGGCCAGCCTCAGCTACCTAGTGAGGCACTCCGCAACTTAGTGAGACTCGGTTTCAAAATAAAGAATAAAAAATAGGGCTGGGGGTGTAGCTCGGAGGTAGAATGCCCCTGAGTTCAATCCCCAGTACCGCAAAAAAAA